>VZRX01006209.1:23185-50034 GCA_013398075.1 Notiomystis cincta
GTTTGGATTTTTTTTTTTTTTTTTTTTTTTCTGTTGGTTGGTTGATTAGTTGGTGAGTTGGTTGGTTAGGTTTTTTTGTTGCCAGACAGCTTGCTGAGAATTTCAGTTCATTCCTCCCCCAGCTCCCATTCCAGAAGAATTCAGTGTGCACCAGTTGTTCTCAAACAGTAGCCCTAGGGTAACTCACAGCTGGCAAAGGGTAGGTGGGCAGTAGTAGAAATAGTAAGGTCCTTTTCTGAAAACCTACCCAGGCCAATGCAGTGACAAGAGAAAAATTTTCTTCTTCACCAAAATACCGCAGAATGCTTCCTGTGCAAACATTTATGTACAAGTATTGGGAAAAATCCCAATGGAACTGTTTTGCCTAGATCTGAGCAGGGTGATGATTGTACGTGGCCCTCCTAGTCTTTGAAAACAAAGGAGGAAGCAGATTAAGAGAAGATGAGAATAAACAAGTCTTTGATGAATGAGGCAGGTATGTGTGGAAGCAGGAGATCTCACAGAGTTTTTAGGCTTCTTTGAAAGAAAAAAAAAGTTAATAATTGTAAAATGTCAGTAGTTTGAAGGAAAAGTGCTTGGAGTTCCTAGAAAGGTAGACTTCTACAATTTCTCATGCATAAAATAGGATGTTGTAGAGATAAATATTGCATTTATTTTAATTTTGGAGCATTGCAAAGATATCAAATAAGGAATAAAGAATTTCAGGATTTTTCTCATTTTTTGCTTTTGTGTGTTTGTTTACAAATAGAAACTGCGCATATGAGGAAAATCTATTTCAATCTACATAGAAAACAGACTTTAGTAAGTAGTTATTCTAGTTATTAGATTTTATAAATGAGTGTTACTTGTTTGTTTGTTTATTAAAGCTGCATTTTTTTGTGTATATTCAAATACACTTGGAAGGCAGATAAACAAAATGTGATTATCAGGAAAAAACCAAACATAATTATGGAAAGCGGTGCTAAAATCCTAGAAGGAATTATTCTGATTTACTTTTTTTTGTACATACTTCTTAAAAAGCTCTCTCCTTTCCCCCCCCCACCCCCCACCCTAATTGTGACCTGGAGCCTAAATTATTCAAATAATGGCCCAAACAAACACAAAAAAAGGAGTCAGTATTGATACTATGTCACATCTGGCAAAAGCCAAAATTAAACAGCAAGTCATTTACCCCGTGGTGGCATGAAGATATCAGATTTATATAGATTTAATTTATCAACAGGGTCAGACTACACTGAATATAAAATCAAATTACACTAAAGCAGATGCTGAAGTCCAAGAGGAGAAGGTGCAGATTGATTAGAGAAAGGCAGCCCATCAAAGAGGTCTTTGTCCGGGGTTAACTCGGTGAAGCAGCTGACGAGTGGCCGTCAGATCCTGCAGGGAGGCAGCTGCATGATGGGAGTTTGACAGCTGACTTCGTTAGGGCCCTAAGGACACGTGCGGGGATGAATTTGTCCTTTAATTGAGCCAGGCCAGGAAATAGCACCGAGAGGGCAAACGGCGGTGAAAGGGGCTGAAACGAACCCAGGGGCCAGATAGGTAAATTTAATGCTCTTGTGATACTGGCATGTATGTTCTGTTTGTATGTGTGACATTTGTGTGTTTATCACCAATCTTAAAAGCCTTCAGAAATCAAAATATATACCCAGCATAGAAGTCATCAGGAAAATTTCTGCCCAAGTGTGGAGGGTGAAAACACTGCATTGATTTTTTTGCCCCAGAGGCAAAGACTCAATATGAATAGACTTGCATAGCCCACCGTTCTGGGAATAAATCTTGCCTTTCTGTTTGCATTAATACCATCACTTCCTGCTTACTTAACAGATAACAAAGTCTGTAAAGAAAATTCTGAGACTTGTGTGCAGTTTCTCTCTTTACAACTCAGTGGTGTTTTCTCTGGTACAGCATTTCAGGAACAATTGTAAAAACCTAGATTGAGTCAAAATGTTAATACAAACTCTGCATTACTCTGCCTTGCCTGGCTTTTCATCTCACCTTGCCAGGAGTCTAGGTTGGTTTTTAAACATGAAGTGGAGGTGGTGGAGGCTCTGTAGGGGATGGAGGGAGAAAGTCCTTCCGTTCATTCTCAGGCAAAATGTTGACAGAAGGCAGGGCTCCCATGGAAGTTGACAGGAGTTTGGTTGTAATATAGACTCTACTTTTTAAGGATCCTTATCAAAATAGCCTTATGCAATGCTCAAGCTAATTAATACACAAAAAAGACTGTGGTGCAAAGCTGTAACTGGTAATCTGAGTCCTCTAGCATCAGTGACACTCATGTCTATCAAGCAGAGAATAGACTCCTTTATGTTCTCTCGCAGCATAAATATGTGATCAAAGAAATAGCATGCACTAGAGCTGCCTTTAAGCAATGGCCCTAACCTTATGCCTCTCTTCCCATCGCCAGTATCCCCAAAGCACTCAACAGATGTCAGATACAGTTAAAGTGGAACATATCCATGCATCTAATTTGGAGGCAGAGTAATTGCTGGTAAAAGTTGCCAAATTCTAATGTGCTTGTTCAAAAGCTGCCTCAATTTACACACCTCTGAGTAATAGAGTTTTGCAAATGATTAGAATTGAGCAGAAATCAATAAAATTTGATTGGTGAGACATCAGCGACCAAATTATGTATTAAGATGTGTAAAAGCATCTCATCCCACATCAAAATGTGGGAGCTATCTCAGCCCAGGAAATCCACTGGTTTTTTTGTGCATACAACTCTTAATTTGTTTGCCACCCCTATTACGTACTCTTGTTCATGCAATGTATGGTAACAGCAAAATATTCCAAAATCTGCCATAAAATGAGGAGTGCTTGGAAAGTACATATCTGTTTTACTTACAGTGTATAACACAAACAGTGAGAAACAAAACAAAATACCACAAAAAAAGCACAAACAAATAAAAAAGCACTAACAAACAAAAAAGCCCAAAAAACCAAACAACAACAAAAAAAAAAAAAACAACAAAAAACCAAACTAAACCAAACCAACCAAACAAAAAACCCCAAACCAAAAAATCCCCTTAACAAACAAAAAACCCAAGCAAGAAAACAAAATCCAAACAAAACCAAAACCAGCCAACCAATCAAATAAACACACTCAAGCCCCAAGATCAAATTATGTATTTATACTTTTGAGACTGCCCTAGTGACTTCATGGAGCTTTCTAGACTGCCCTAGTGACTTCATGGAGCTTTCTGTCTTCCAGTCAAGCAGTTTGCTTCTGCTGCTTGGGACAAGTAAACAAGTTCTCAATTTTATTTCATTTCTGGTATGCTCCAGTAATCTTTTCTGTGAGGTTGGACATTCGAAGGAATGGACCCCCCCCGAATTAGACAAGGAGATACTTTTTTTCCCTTAAGACACAAACAGGTATTTAGGCAACCAGTGTCCATGGAAGCTCTACAGGAGCTGGAGACAACTCCAGAAATTCTCTCTTTTTTTATAATCTGCTCAGAAAGAGAATGGGGAAGGGAGGAGGAGACAGGGAGAAGTTCATAACTTTCTGCTCATAGAGATTGTTTTTCTTATTGTAGTGGGGTGGAGGTCTCAATTCCCAGAGGCTTAAGAGCCCATTAATCAAAGAAGGCAGATATAATCCTATACTCCTTTTCTAGTGTCATTTTTTAGCTTATGCTACAAGAACAGGCACTGAAAAATCTCCTCCATGCTGAAACCTGTTGTTATCCAGGGAGTTCTCCCTGGCATTCTGGTCATGCATTCAACAAATTAATAACTAACTTTTAGCCAGAGACCTAGAGTAACCTCCAAAAACTGTGGGCCAGGAAATTTTGTTCCAGTTCTGATCTCTGTGATGATTTAGTAAGATTCCCTCCATGAGCTGTTCAGTTCCAAACTTTTATATAAATTGTTTCGCGATCTGGTTAGGCCTCGTGCCAGCCACGCTTCCCCATGTGAAGTATTTTTACAGCTGGAGTAGGACCTGGAGAAGGGAAGGAGGACGATTTCCCTAAAATCTGGTTTGATGCCTGGAAAATAGGCATATTATGTATTAAGAAAATTACATTCAGTTAGATTGCTTCAAAGTGCTTAACTTTCTTACCCCCTTATCTAGAGAAACACTGAGTCAGGATACAAAAACATCTGCGAAAGATTTGGGGAATATGCATTCTCTTTGGCTTCTTACAGCAGGAAGCTTTGCCCCATGTATAAAAGACTCAAGGACAAAACTGAAAATCAAATACACAGGACAGTTAAAACTGACAAGTCTTAAATATGCCAAGGGCTTTTTGAACAGAGGCTAGCATTTCTCTTTAACATACACATCAGCATTTCTTCAATCTATGCCATGAGAGGATTTCAACCAGCAAGCACAGTTGCACCTTGCAGAGCTGATCTCAGTCTGAGCCTCTGTGACTGGCCCTGTGCAGCCACTCTTTTTCAGAAGTTCTGGCCCTTCTCCAGCTGGTGCACTTGGGGTATCATAGACCAGGATGGCCTTGTGCATGGCCTCATGCATGGCTGCTCTCTCTTTGTGGGGAATTTGCTGCTGTAGATTGCATATTAGTGGCTTGGGTAGAGTAAATGTGGCCTCTGAGAAGTGACTATAATCTATTTCTATTGTTTTCCCAGAAACAGGCAAATTCGCTGTGAGATCTGTCTAACAGATTATCCTAACAATGGAATAATTGCTAATATTTCATTTTTCATCTAATTTTTCTCCTACTCCAAGCTGTCTTTTCCTGTCTGTTCTTCTGTGTGTCATACACTTTTTCTATTATTTGCAATATTTCCACTTTGGATTACTACACTTTTATGCTTGACAGCCAGAAGCAAGGAGTTATAGAACATCTTTATGAAGAAGACTGGGCTTATTGTATTTAATATTTTCACTCCTGGCAAATAAATATGAATGCTGCCATGAAGTGGTGAGCAAAACCTCAGTTTGAGCTTCTCCTCACAGAGAAGATACACATTAACGATGTTAATACACATTAACGATGGTGTATTTTCTTGTGGTTCAGAAGAGGCTCCACCAAGAAAGCACATTCAGACCTGTCAACTGCAGCAAGAGGTGGAAAATTCATGCTTGCCTTAGTGGGTCTCATTGATAATTACTTTGAAAACCCTTTCTTTTTTTTTTTTTGGTAGTATTTTGTAGGTTTCATAACAAGGTATGTACATTTTTGTGTACAAGGAAACTACTGAGTTTGATGCAGAAGCATTTAGAAAGTAACAAGATACACTTTATAAAAAAGCTTCTATTTAGCTAACCTGTGCCTGGATCTGGTGAGACAGCTGGTGCATTGATTAATAAAGTCACTGTTAAAACATAATATAATAAACATGTCGACGTTTTTTAGAGAAATTTTTTCCTCTTTAGAAATGCTAATCTGTCGATACTTAAGGAAGACAATGGCTTGACCTGGGGCCATGTGGGTGCGGCACCTCCCTGTCTGGGGGTTCCTCAGGAGGGGACAGAGACACCGCGGGGGTTGGAGCTGGTGGGAGCTGGGACACAGCCNTGGTCTGGTTTGTTATCACCATTACCGTTGTGCCTGTTTACCTCATATAAATACTTAACAAAGATCTGTTATTCCTATTTCCCTATCTTTTGCCTGAGAGCCCCTTGATTTCAAAATATTATTAATTCGGAGGGAAGGGGGGTTCATATTTCTCATTTCAAGGGCGGCTCCCGCCTTTCTTGGGAAATACCTGTCCAAACCGGGACAAAACATTTGCTCAATATTGTCTGATTCAGTAATCCTTTGCAATGGCACAGAGCAAGTCAATATTTTCCAAGTAACGACATTACTATACAACAGATTCATGGTGTATAGACATCCAGTAAACTCCAGCAAAATCAATGGCTAAGTTGTATTTTGTCAGAGTGAATGAACCAAAACCTGTGAAAACAAAATAAAGGGAATTAAACCAGCACTGTGGATATTCTGAGCTGAGTTTAAACTGCAATGCTAAGATGCAGGTGTTTTCCGTTTAAACAGCGCAAAACCTCTGAGCCTGCTCTCCCTTGTGCTGGTACCAACAACAATGATCAGCTAAGTGACCAGGAGATACTTTTTTTTTGTTAGCCTAGTATCTTTGTGGGGAAACTCAAGCTGCCTAGCTCCAAAATAAAAGATTGAGGAAATTGGATTCTAATTGCATTTTGGAAGTAGATATAGGATCCAGCAAATGATATCAGTGAAGCAAATTAATTCCTACTGTAATTACATTGACGTCAGTGCTCTTAATCCAGGGATAACTTTGGCCCAATGACTTCAAGTGTTGTTTGCATACAGGAGTCTAAACAACAACAAACCCTTGTACTGAATCAGAAAGACACTATGTTTGTTTGGGTTCTTTCTGTTGAAATGGCAAAAAAAAAAAGATGGGCCAAACCCACAAAATATTTATATTTGAAGTGAAAGTATAGTTACATGCTTTTATTTGCTGAACTCTTAAATTTCTCTGTGTTTGTATTTTGTTTCCTTAATACAAAGTTCTTAAAATACTCTGCAAAAGGACACTTTCCTTCTCTTGAGGGAGATTCTCTAAGTTTGTAAGCTGTAATTCAGTAACAGAAGCAGGAGACCAGTAGCTGTCTGTGAGAAAGGCTCCCAGGTTGCTGTCTGCATTAAGCTCTTTGACGACTAACTAGGGAGTCGGAAGCAGCAGCTGATACAGGACACAACAGCTGCACTTGGATCATGCATCATGATCCATGAGCTCAGGACTCACCAAATCAATACCACCAACCACCCAGGCAATTTCTGGAGCAAGCCAGTGGTGAAAAGCTGGCCCTACCCTTCTCTTTAGAGCAGATCTGGGTACATTGGTCTTGTTCCCAGCTGCTTTCATGTTTCCCCACTTGCCTACCAATAATGTCCTGAGGCCTTTGTTGGGTGGACAAAGTGTCACAAAACCTTTCCTTGTTCCTGCCTGCAAAGGTAGCAGGTATTTGCAAGGCAATGCAAATACACGAAACCAGGTCAGGGCTACATACAAGATTTAAGCTTTCCAATATGGCCAGTTAGAGTGCAACAGAGAAATGCTTTACATTTCCAGGTTTAGCTTTGTCAAACCTGAATGCTTTACTAGAGGAGAGATCTGTATATTTTATCAAGCTCTTGGTAACACTATAAGAAAAAAGAACTTGTTCTAATGGGGCAAATCTTTGGCTTCTTGATGCGGTTTAATTTATTACCCATATATGATTGCTGTGATAATGCAAGCTGCTGTGTAAACAGCATGTCACCTCTCCATGTAGACACTGATTTATATGTCTCATCACCCACTGAAGATAAAGCAGAGAACAGTCCAGCCAAAAAAGATAGCCAGCTAACTTCTTAGCCAGTGAAGCACATCTTTTGTTTGGTGATCTGCTTAAAGAAATGCATAGATAGGCTGATAAAAAAGGATTATCACATAAATTTCTTCAAGTTGGTATAACTAAATGCTCTGCTGGAGCCAGCCGTTCCTAAATTAAATTCATCCTTCTGTGATGGAGTCAGTAGATTAGTGACTAGACCTTCAACTTTACAAGTTCTAAGTTAAATGATTGTATTCATACAAAAGAGGTTTTGGAAAGTCTTGCTTTTCACTTGCTAATTTATCCTTGTGAAACTCCTAGAAGGAGTTTGGTTTGGTTTCTTTCCAGTAAGATATGTGTCCTAATGTGTTAAACATTTATTAGGGAGCAGAATTTTTATATAAAAGTTGGAAGGCAGATGGTTAAAGTAAAAACCCCGCAGGCTGTCCATTCTAATATATAAACAATGGGATCTTTATGTTTTGCCTGTTCAACATTTCTTGAAAATTGTTCTTTAGCTAACTGCAGCACCTGTAGTAACCAGAGGCAGCTCTCTTTCACTCACTTCTCTCCTCCGTAGCCAAGGCTCATAAGGTGTTGAGTGCCCAGTTTCCATTGCCCTTGCTTGCTTTATATGCCTGCTGCTTTCAGAGAAATTAACAGGTGTTTGACAGGCACTCTGACGTAGCAAAGTCTATGTCCCATGTTTGATAGCAAGACAATGAAAATAAGCGTGTACTTCAGACTTACTGAAAAGTAAACTTCAGCTGAGCCTTGGAGAGCAAAGAGCTTTTAGGTGCTGAATTCTTTCTGAGATATAGCCCATCACAAGTTTGCAACTGGCTCATAATTTATGAACCTATTTTATAATACATAGGAAGAAAGTGTGCAATAAACTTGCAGGCATAGAACAAGGTAAATGGGTAAAATGTGCATAGATCACAGACTGAGCATGTTAACACACAGTTAACAGTTCTGTTTCTATTTAACTGGAATGGCAAAATGCTGCAAGGAAGGCAGTAAAACACAGAATACCCATGTAAGCAAGCACCAAGTAGCAGAGGCCACCTTTGTTAGCTTTCTCCTGCTTGAGTATACTGAAAGCAATTTGTTGAAACATTGCTTCTACTGCTACCATAGTGCACCCAAATAATTTCCATTGCTGTAAACTAATCAATTTTTTGCTGACTAGGAAGTAAAAAGAAGGAAAAAAAAATAAAAAGAGGGGAGAAAAAAAGATTAATTCTGCCAGACAGTCCTATCTGAGCTTCATTCTCTGACTGTCATATGTCTATCACATATACTGTTTCCCTTGGAATAATAATAATTGAGCCAGGCAGCTGAGTCTTGCTGTGGATATCTACAGGGAGGGGAGGTGGGGGCCATGATAAAAGACTCATCAGTTTCAGTTTAGTTCAGTAGACATCTGTGCAGCAGAGGACCTTGTGATGATCCTGGCAGCAGCTCTTTTCATTTGGGTTTGGCTTTTTGTGCTGAATGCTTTTTGTACTGAGTCCCCATACCAGCCTGTCTCAGCACTTTCAGAGCCAGAGCTTTTTCTCTTCATAAGCTCTAGGTTTTTTTACAGGCCACTGAGTCTGACTGGAGCTGCATCCAGAATTACAGAAAGCAGCAACCACCTGTCATCAGGACATTGTGCACAGTGGAGGGGGAGAGCTGTGAGTTGGGGGTGGGGAGATGGAGTGAGCCAGCTGATTGCAGGAGATTTCTGAGAAGCAGGACTCTCTGCTTACCCATTTGCAAACAAGGGAAATTATGACAGTGGCTGGAAGCATTGAAGAGACTGGGGGAAGGGGAAATAGAGAAGCCAGAAATAAAAGGACAGGGGGCTAAAAGAGACCCTGTCCAGAAAAGACTGATAAATTCATCTTTTCAGATTCCTTGATCACTGGTAAGATTTGTTCTACATATGATCTTCTCTTAGCTCAACAGAATCTTTATGCATTCCACATGTTTTTTGCATAATTTGGCAATAAATTGATGACTTTTTCTTCTCTTTGAAGACTGTATTGCCTACAAAGTACAAGGGTGGGTATCAGTAAGGAAAAAAATATTCAATTGCATATGTCTCCTGATTCAGTCACATTAATTGCACGTCAGATTTTATGGTGATGCAGATTCAGTAGTCTTCTCACACAAAGGAATTAGCATTACTTTCTGACTTGTGGAGCTTCTGTTCTCACTTCTTTCTCTTGGACAGCATTTACAATGGCTGGTCAGTTTATCAGAAATACTACTTTGAATGGTGCAAGTCTTATTAAACCAGAGCATACTAAAAATATCATGCCATTTCTGTGGAGAATAATTTCATTTTCTAGCAAATAACAAAAGTGTGTGGAAATTTCCTTTGATAGCTTATTTTAAAGTAAAAACTTTATCCATGAAAATATCAAGTCCTTATTGGGCAGAATAACATTCTATTCTATGAAGTATGGAGAGCATTGTGGTCCTGCAGCATTACAGAAGTGTGTAATAACAACAGTCAGACAAAATCCTAATATCTTTTGCCTGAAAGAAATTCCACTAGTAACACTAAAGGAGTTTTTCATTGAACTGGAATGTATCCATCTGAACTACACCACTCATTTTTCCCCTTGTATCTAATACAGAAATTGTGATTTCAGAGGTTAACCCTGAGATTAGGTATCTTAGAACAGGACTAAATGCCCTCTGGAGAAGACAGTTGCTCCTCTTGGGTATGCTGTGTGCTCTAAAACTGAGCTCTAGTTAGGCACTTGACTTTTAGGTTATTGAAGTTAAATGAGGTGAATCCCAACCCAAAACACATACTTCTGTTCCAGGATTATCTTTTAAAATGTGTGGCAGAATGTTAGGCTGACATTTACTCTGTATGTCATCATTTTTTGGACCTTTTCTTTATCTTGTGTATTTCTTAAATTGTTCTGATGTATTTCTTTCCAGTGCTGGAACAATGAAGCTCACCCTGAAGTTACTGATCAGGGAGAACTACTTTCACGGGGACCAAAGGAGAAGACAGAAGTTTCAGCCAGAGGAACTGTGTTATTTGTCAAAGGTATGTGCCCTTACAGCCCCGGGCTTGCTCTCACCCCTGATATGTTCAGTGAGATGATCTTTTTGACCTTAGAATGGAGGCATGAGCAAGAATGTAAAACAGTGTGCTGAGATTAATTTTTTCCTCTCTAGCTCAATAATGTTGTGAGTGATACAAATGAAAGGACATTCCCTGTTTAGCAAAAGCTTCTCTTGCTCCCTGATTGTCCTACTTTCATTTTCTTTGTTTCATTACCCAACTCCATACAAGACCTTAAGAGTGTGGTACAATAAGAGACAGAAATATACTCAGTCTTCAAAGTAGGAATGTAGTCCTTAATGCTCTTAAATCAGGATAGCAGCACATCTCTTGGCTGCTCATAGGGGTATAGATTCACACTAATGAAGAATTGGTTGAGTCCAAATTTATATCTTCTTGTGAAAATAGAAAATAATTAATTTAAATAATTTTGTTGCATTCATGAAGATACAGAAGGTATAATCTGTTTATAATACAGGGAGGTATTTGTGTCTTCACTGGGGACTTCATGATGCAAATAACTAGTTCTTACCTTCACTGATGGCAGGCAATTGATATAGTTGTCATAAGGCTGGGATACCATTTTGGTTTTTCTTTGATGTGGTACCGAAGAATACTAATGTCAAAAAGTAAAAGAGGTAATGCAATATGTAGTGACTTGATTAATTTAAATTCTTGTTTTTGCTTTTGGGTTTATGAAAGACTCCAGAGAAACAGAACTGTAGATATGCACTGAGAAAATCAGGAAATTACAGTTGTATCTGTAGTAACATAAGGCTCTTGTTTTGTCAATGACCTTTTACTCCTTACAGGTTAGTTTTTAATTGACTACCAGTGTGACTGTGTCATACAACATAATGACATGCATTTGTTCCCTAGTTCAGCTACCATTTTTTGATGGTTTTAGTGACTAATAAGCCCAAGAAGCCAAGAAGGATCTGGAACTTAGTTTATTCCCTGTAGAAATACAAAATTAATTTTGCAGAAAGGATCAGAAGGAGAACAGTATTATTAAGAAGATGGCGGGGACACGAACCCACTATTTATGACTTACAAATCCACTGACAACAACTTTTTTTTTGAGAGGTGACCTCATCCAAACCAACAATCTTCTTCCAAGAGCTGCTTAATGCTGGTGAAATATATCTCAATATAGCACCTTCACATCTGTTAATGCTGCATATTTGGCTTTTAACTTGCAAGTTAGAGGACACTGATGAATTCGTTCCCTTCCTTCCCTGCTACTTTCTATGTGGACTGTACTAGGTCACACACTAAGTCAGAAGTTTGCCCTTGGTTTCCATCAAAGTACATGACAAGCATTACTCAAAATGTATTAAAGGATTTTACTAAATTCACAAGGAAAGCCCCAGTTTTTACTTTATTTTAATCTTTGAAGAATCTCTCACTGTGCATTTGGTTGCTAAAAATACTGAAATCCTTCAAACTACCCCTAAAGCAAGAAGGTATTTCATTCCTCATAAATCTTTGTGAGTTTATACAAGAACACAAGGGAGATGTAAGTGCACCAGGGATAGCTGATATTAGAAACTCCTATTCACTGCTGGCACCTGCCCATGGCCAACTTACAGAGGCACTGGAGGAAAGAAGATTCCTCCTTCTTTCTTAAGAAAGTCTTAAGGTGTTCTTAAATTATTCACTTCTATTTAAAATGCAACTGGAATAATTTGAATAGCTGAAATTCCCTAGGCTATCCTGAGTTGGAAGGGGCCCACAAGGACCATTAAAATAAAAGCTCTCCTAGTCCTGCACACCATATGTCTGAGAGCATCATCCAAACATTTCTTGAACTCTAGAAGGCTGGTCCTGTGACCACTTCACCTTGACTCAAATTCACTCAATGACAGCAATTCAATTTGGAGTATTTACTGATATTTTGTCTCATTCTTCTCAGACTTTATGGAAGAAAATCGACATGACAGTCATGTAAAACTTTATCTCCTGAGTGAACTTGGTGTGAAGTGTTAAAACCAAATTTTGAGGTTGTACTCATTTATCTGATAATTGTCTTTATGAACATATCTTAGATAAGGATATTTTTCCAAGGATGAATGAAACTTTCAACTTCTCAGGGAATTGGAAAATACTTGCAATGAATATTAATACTTGGAACGCTTGTCCTCTTTCCAGACCTGTCTGCAACAAATAGAATTTTTGAAGCTTCATTTATGGGGAAAAAGTCATATTGTTGCATATATATGAACAAATAAATTCAGAGCTACAAAAATCCCTTTATCATTTGACCATAAAAATGACACTCTTCAAAGACAAATATTTGTGTATCTCTAAGAGACATACCAACACTGTTGCAAAAATAAATCGAGCTATCCTTCTGCTTAAATGACAAAACTATGGTTAAAAATGAGATTGCTGACTTCAGCATGACACCACTCTCATTCAGCACACACCCAGCAAAAGCCTAATGGCCTCAAGGGCTTCATGTCATCAGAAGATATGCCTATTTCTGGCTTGTCAGCTCCATGGCAATTTCGGTTTGCTGTGTTTATCTAGATCACTTGTCTAGGCTGGTCCCTACTAGAAGAACACTAGCCTCAGAAATTAACTTTTTTATTAGTCTGAAAAATGAATGGTCTAGGAGGAACACTAGGAAAACACAGGCCTGAACAGAGGATGGTAATTCTCCTCTACAACACTCATTCAGGCTACAACCCCACCTGGAAGAGGGCGCTTAAGAGATGTTGGTTGTCCTACATTCCTTTAATTGTAATTACAATACAGTTTTTATTTCAACATGCAGGGGAGTAGCCAAAATGAAGCTCAGTAGAGCAGCAGCAGCAGAAATAGCAAAGGCAAGAGTCAAATAAATATGCACAATGTCTTTAC
The DNA here is from genome assembly GCA_013398075.1 of Notiomystis cincta. Taxonomy (NCBI): domain Eukaryota; kingdom Metazoa; phylum Chordata; class Aves; order Passeriformes; family Notiomystidae; genus Notiomystis; species Notiomystis cincta. Next base: position 36,403 of record VZRX01006209.1, read on the forward strand.
TTGAGATGACATGGGGGTAGCATTCCTGCTCCCTAATATCAAACCCAGGCAATCTTATCTCTTAAGCTGCTTATGGATGCTGTACTTAAAACACAATCTAAGATGTGATCTCTGGGGCAGAGATGAAAACAGTACTAAAACATTAGTTTGATAGCTGATATAAGCATGGGTAACTTCTGAATGGTAAATATAAGGAATATGAGGCAAACTCTGATCTTCTTTATGTTAAACAGAATTCAAACTGAATGGTGCTGAGCCTTTGCAGAAGACAGCATGTGACTGTGATGAGCTTGCTGAGAGGAAGCTCTAGGTTCAGGAGAAGCCAGGAACTGATGTGTCAAACTGTTAATCAGAAAATTCTGGACAACAATAGAAGATGATGCTAAAGACATTATGGGATAAGCATAAAGAGGTAAAATTGGCTTAAAAAATATCAAAGAATGATCTTTTGAACTGTCTTAGATACTCCCTGTCATTTTTCAGTGCTTTAGTTGTTTCTTTGCAGGGCACTATACCAAACTTTAATAATGTATCAGACAGATTTAGAGAATTCTTCAACATTGTCTGAAATGTGGTGGTAATGATCTGTCAGATGACCATGCAGCACATGCAAACCACGTTCTTGTTTCAGGAAATAACTGCTGTACATATACTCTGGTTCAGGGCAGTTTATGAATGGGACACAGAGCGTTCTCTGCATGTTCTTACAGCACATACATTTCAGCAACATCCATTTCTTTCTGCTGCTTCTCTGAATCATAAAAAGGCAAAAATGTAGTGAGGGAAACTGTGTGCTTTATTTTTTAATTGTTTGGGGGAGGGAGGCTGTTTGTTGGTTTGTTTGTGTGGGTTTTTTTATTTTTTTTTTTTTTTGCTGGGTTGGTTAGTTTGGGGTTTGGTTTGTTTTTTTCCTATTGATGCATTATACATATACTTAGAAGATTGTTCTTTGGCAGAAAATTTGACTCTAGCCAAGTCAAGGTGGGGCTAAAAAATAGCTTTGGTTATGGCCTGTAGAAGTCGAGGTCTTGGCTAACATACTGAATTCTCAGCATCTCTCCAAAGCTGCTCCCGTTAAAAAAAACTAGAGACTATGTATCCCAGTAGCTCTTGTAAAGTACCATTTATGAACATGTAATTAAATGCATAGTCAAACAGCACTTAAGAAACCCAGGTAAGAATAGTTTTAGCAACTTCTTTCTGTTTGCATTTTGCATCAACTTCGATCCATCTCCCTTCTCCCCTTCCCTGGGGTAGCAAGTTTTTGGAAGGTGTCTGCATAGCTGCAGAATAGGCTCTGCGCTTGAGCTGTGGGAGCATGGGTGTGCCTGGATCTATTCTCAGGACTCTGATCCACTTTTGGTCTGTCAGTAATTCCAGACCAGTCTGCCCAGCTAGATGCTTGCCTATCCCCTGAGCATTTGTCCTGTTCTTTAACTCTCCTGTTTCTTCTTTTGCTGTGGAGCATGAATCCTATCGGGGGAGAAACCCAAGAATTCATAACAAAACAGGAGGGAAAAAGACCATCAACATTGAAGTTAATAATCAGCAGGGTCCAAATTACCTCTTATTAGCATTTATTTTACAAAAGAGGCAGGGTGTAATTTCGCGATAGATTCGGATTTGGAGAGGGACTATAATCAGCCTCCTGAAGAGCTCTGCCTGAAGTACATGGCTGCTTATTTCTTTTCCAAATTGCACCGCTCTCTTTCTCCCTCTCGCACTTACCCCTCCCGCCCCGTTCTCTTTCTTGTTCTCTTTGAATAATGCAATCACTTTGAATAGCCCAGACAGGCCTGAAGATTACGGACCCTGTTTGTGGAGCGGGAGGCCAGCTGAATAGGCGCAGGAGGCTGGCTCCCCAGGAAAACAAGGCACTGGGAACTAGGCCAACTGTGAAGAGCATGTGCTGGGAGGGACTGAATAGGCAAGCAGCCGGCCAGCCCATATGTCAGACTGTGCCACAAAGACTTCTCTGCACATCTACCATGACAAACAGGATTACCGAAGACAATTAATCTGGCACGCTTTATCAAAATCAAGCGCTGACCCCCAACCTCTCCCCCCAGCATGCAGCAGATGCCACGCTCCAATTCAATGGAGCTCAAGTGTTCCCTTTTTTGCCTCTGAAAGGCATCCAAAGCCTGAATAAGGTTGGTGTGGACTAATTGCAAACACTGTCTGATGGTGACAGTCCTAATCAAATGAGATGAGCTCACCTTTTCTGTAAACTTCTAATGGGAAGGCTGGTGGCAGCTCCCCATTAGCTGCTGGCAGAAAGAGAAACGCATGGGGCTGACGGGCCCCTCCGTTCTCCCCCTTCCTTCTCACTGCCTGATGGAGGAAGAGGGCAGCCATACACATCCTTTCCTCTTGAGCCTTTCGGGTGCTGCATCGTGGGAGGGACGGAGAGGAGAAAGCACTGGAGCCACCTCCGTGCAGCAGCATGTCTGTTCTGCAGATGCTAAAGAGCGGCCAAAAGGCAGCGTGCCAACGCTTACTGCCATGCTAGAAATGAGGCTCGACATCCAGGCTGAGCCCTCAGCTGATGTCTGTGGAGCTGTAAACATCCCCCTCAGTATCTGACCCTGCCTGTGGGATGTTCCTATCGGCTCTGTAGTACAGAGTATAAAATTACACTCATTAGGACCAGTCATTTCTTTCCATCTCCTGCTTGTTTTATTTTATTTACATTTCAGCATATTGGAGTTTCAGAAAAGCCTGCCCAGTTGACCTTAATAGAAAATGAAAAGTGAAGTTCAATAAGAGAAGGGGGAAAGAAGTGAAAAACTAATAGTATTTTATCTTATTGCTTTTGTATTTACCTTACTGCTGTTCAAATAAGCAGCCCAGATTCTTTCTGCTCACCCTAGTATGCATAGGCATCTATATGAAATGCCTCGTGGGCAGTCTTCTCACAAAAACTGTTTGTCCTCTGGGTCTCACTCAGATTAGAGCCAAGTGCCTGTGTTTCTATATTGGCACCCTCTTGCTTGTTAGTATGGATGGAGTGAAGGTTTGCATAGGCATGGATGAATGGTTCTTTCAAGTATATTTTTCTCCAAGTTTTCAAAGTTCTATTTGTTCAAGTTAAAGTTTGGTAGAATCTCCTCAGTTTTATTAAGTTAAAACCCACTCATAAACAAATTTTAAAAAAGTAGTAGCAAATTTTACAGCACAGAACACATATTTCAGGATAGTCTTCCATTTTGTAAAATTTGCACAAATGAAAGAGTTAAAATGTTTGATTTAGGAAATACTGTAACAGCTTCTTATAATATTTTAATACAACCTTTTTTCAAGCTGAGAAAGAAAACTATCTCTTTTCTTCCCATACACACCTAAAACAAATTAAGTTTAAAATATTCTTTGTAGAAATTATTTTTCAAAGTTCTTTTCTGGCAATATGGACAGCATTTTGACCTGAATGGTATTTGCACTTCTAATCTATTTTCTGACAGAAAGCTGATATCTAGATATTACTTCCCAACCTACTTTCATGGCTATCCTCAGCATAACCCCTGATGCTTTAGTGATTTGAATGATTTTAACTTTTGTCTTAAAGTAAGGGCAGTAAGAGACTGATACAATCCATGTGCAGAAAAGGCACTGAGGGGCAAGGGGTTGTTGATTTCTGAAAAGAGGCTGCTAGGACTAGGGACAGCCTGGTTCAGTTTGACTCTGCCCATGAGATCCCTGCCCCTCTGCACACAAACCTGTGATGGTAGCTCCAGGTTCACACTTGTCCAGCAACAGCTGAGGTCAGTGCTATGTATCTAAAAGGTTCTAGAAGCCACAGTAACTTTGATTTACATCTTTCCTAAGTATGAACATTTTTCCTAAGTTCTCAGCACAGTGTGTCCTAGTTAAAAAACCCAAAACACCAGAGCTGAAATAACTGTGTGGGCTGACACCTGCAGAAGCCATGGCTGTGAGAAGGGACCTCTCACTGCAGCAGTGCTTTCCCATCTCTAGGTGAAATATGTGAGGCATTCTTATCAGCAGTGCACTGCTAATGATGCCTCTCAAACTTGCCAATGTCTCTTCTTCTTGCATAGAGAGAATGGGATGTTTAAATGACTGTTACAGATGGAGGACCAGATGATTTTGGTATTACAATGTTTACACTCCAGAAACATGTTCCAGCATTTGAGAAATGCAGCACCAAAAGTGGGTCCAAGTGGGAAATCAGAAAAGAGAGCTAATATTGCTCAAGGCACTGAGAAAAGGCCAGCTGCAGATCACACAGCAGCTCATTGTTGTGGTACTCTGACATCCCATACAACAACACTTTCCAGAAATCAAAGGCCAGGTTGTGTTTTTATTCAGAGTGCTAAGGTCAATTTCTAAGAGATCTCTTGTAATGAAGTGATATATGGAGCTAGGAGAGAGGTAAACTGAAGCTAATGGCTGCTGTGCAAGAAAGGTGAAGGAATGAACTACAAATCCTAATTTTAAAAAAAAAGAAAAAAAAAGAGAGGAAAAAGCATAATCACCCCAGAAAACTCAATTCACTACAGACTAAAGCAGCAACAGAAGTATGAAGTGACAAATTATTGATCTGAACTACCTGGGGAAGAGGAGAAGATATTTGTGTCTCCACATTGTGAAGAAAGGAACTGCCTGAAGGACGTGAACTCCTCTGTGGAGGCTTGCTGAGGGGTGATGGGCAAAAAAAGCATCCCTGAGGCAGTCAGAGGCTGGCATCCAAGCTCAAAATGATCACAAAACCCTAGTGATACCTCTTTTTCTGACTCACTCAGGCTGATTACTGGTAAGGTAGAGAATAATTTATAACATAGCTAGATTAAGAAAGAGAAAGCCTGTGATCCTTTTGACTGCAGTTAATTAAAATGTTTCTCTAAAACCCAGGGATATTTCTTGCACAATTTTTACACTAGTTTTGGAGCAGCTCTGTAGGTCACAGCAGCATATATGACTGCCAGAAGTACCAAGATGGCTAAGAGTCTGGAAGGTGGAGCTGATATGATAATACTGAGTGACATGGGCAGGAATTTCTCCCAGCCATTAGCAGAAGTAGGGACTTGCTCTTAAAAGAAAGACTTGTGTCAAATGACATTTCTAAAATGTCATCTGGTTTGCAGTGGAATATCCACGCTTTCTTCCTAAAATGCACCGTTTGTGCACTTAAGTGTAATTCAGAAATGACTTAGTATTGACATAGAAAGGGTCTCCCCTTCTCCACTGACCCCAAGGAATTGGCATTGCCTGCAAAGAACAGCAGAAATTCTGACCTACTTTATCATGCCTACTCATTGCTATCAATTTTTTTTTTTATATCTGTGAAACAGTAATCACTGACTTTTATTTTGAACACATACTTACACAGTGATTTAGATCAGGATATAGAATCCCTACCTTTTCTAGTACTCATACCATGATAAGATCAAATTTTTTGAAGTTCAGGGAGATATGCCTCACTTATTTTCTTTCATCTTTTGCTTTTGGGCTCAAAAAGGTGCCTTCATTTCTGGTGACACAACATCTCTTAGAATGCATCAGAGGATTTTGCTTCCTCTCTAGTTCTCTGTAGCTGCTATCAGGTCTCCTGCTCAGTTCTTGCTGAAAGCTTTCCTCCAGGCCAGTCTAATTCAGATAACGCACATGTAGAAAAATCATTCTGTGTTGCACTGCCATTAAGTGTGGAGTTGTGGTCACTGTGGTGTACTTTCAATGTAACCACAGAAATATGACCAATACATGAAATTTTGTTGTCTTGTTTTGCTCATGGTTCTGTTTAGGCAAAAGAACCAGAAGTGGCTTGAAGAAAGGATCAGTTTTATCCAGTAGAGTAGTGAAATGAATTATAACATCACTGAGTAATGTTTATGGTAGAGGAAAGAAAGTGTTCAATTGCTGCAGGAGTGAAACTTTCATGTATGAATGCTTAAAGACACTCTGGCAGAGTTCGGTATAGTGAGCTTTGTTTAACTCACACAAAATGTTTTTTCTCCACCAGAAGCACTTTCCAACACGAAGTTAAGCTGAACTTTCTTGTCTTAAATATCAAAGTGATTGGCATCTATCATAATAAGTAGCTGAGGCCAGCAATCTGCTACTCCTTTTGATTTGTGGGCCCCTAAATATAGAGGTGCAGATCCTGCCTAAGTAACTTAAGCCATGACATGGGACTCGCTCTCCTCTTTGGGTTAGACAAACCTCTTAGCAGCAGCTTAAGGAACTCTACAAGTCCACAGGCCAGTTTCTGGTTTAGCCCCTTGTCCCCAGCACACAGCTTTCAGGCACCACGCTGCTTGTGGCACCTCCCGACATTATTCTTGGCCACGTCACACCAACCAGAGAGGGCACACTGTGGTGCTGCTCCCATCACATTACTTGCTTCAGTGTTTTCTGGGTTGTTTTTTTTTTTTTTTACATCAAAGCCACTAATTGTTGGTAGCTCCTGGCTAAGGTACTTTTGAGTGCTCAGTAGGAAACAAAAGAATTTTTTGGTTCAGCTGGAGTTTCAGAAAACAAAAATGAGATGGGGATTTCAGATTAACAAAAAAAAAAAAGAAGTTTTAGCAAGCTTTAAAAACTAAGATTAGATTAGCAAATAATTGTAAATTGGCAAATCAAAGCCTTAGGTTTAGAAAATACCAAAAATATTCTGATTATTTCAACAATTATTTTAATCATGAAGCCAGAAAAATTTGCTGAAATTTACAAGAGTTTGCAAAACATCTGACTCAGATTCTTAGCTCCTAATTAATACATTTCAGCCAGAAAAATTTACTTAGCTGCAAGCACTTGATCACATAAATAAGCAGAAGGATCTTTTGTCAGTTCTCAGATTTGAGAATGGTCTTAGGATAGTCTTGGCATTGCAACCAGAGGTGATTTCTGGTCTACAGAAATAGAATAGCAGAAAATGTATTCTGCTCTCCTGAGCATAGAGCTGCAAACGAGGAGTAAGTGAGAGTGATGCTTTCTTGAGATGGGGTTCTGCACCCTATCACTGCAGCAGTCATGCAGCTATTGATTTCGTATCCTCTAAAGAGGTTCAGAGAGCAGGACACAGGCCTTATAGAGAGGCAGATGGGAAATTCAGATCTATTCTTCACTGGCTCAATTTTGAAGCCACTGCCTTGAAGAACCCACACAAGCTCTCTCCGAGAAGAGACAACCATAGGTGGATTTTTGAAGACCTAAAATCTTGAAAACAAATGAAAAAAGCTAAATGTGAGCTACACCTATGTTAATTATCAGTCCACTGGTGTGCTCTGAAATGCATTTGCAAGCAAGTACAAAATGGATTTAAAATTCACAGAAAAAGAAATTCCAGTTTTCTGTAGTTGAAACAAAAAGCAGATGTTCCTTTTATTTATTTTTTTTTATCTCCCATCTTTTTACTCTTTAAATTGTTATAATACCAAGTGAACATTGAGATAAACTGCTGTTCAGATAATTCACTGTCAACAATACTGAGCATACTTTAGTCGGATGGCAGCAGTAATGGTCTTTTCAAGTGCCGCTGCACAAGAGCTGAGCCTATCAAGATTTTTTGGCAGGCACTGCGTTTAACTTGTCATGTTATATATTGCAGCAATGCAGTTGAGGATCAGTATAAATCAACTTAGAAGTCTGGAGGAAATAGGGGAATGTGCTTCTGCAGCTCACTGGCAGCGCAAGTGCCTATCAGAAGGTGGCAGCATTTCAACATCGTTCAGTCCAGCAGGGGCGAGAAAGAAAAAAAAAAAAAAAAGAACCCAATCTACATGTCCAGAAAGCTGAAAGCTCTTTACATTCAGACAGGATGTACACACCTCTGCCTTGAATTTATGGGTAAGATGAATTTATGCAGTTCAGGACAGGCAGGAAGGTGAAGTTTTGATAACTCTTCAGTCTTCTTAATGTAAATGTGGGAAACAGGCTAAGTAGGTGCTGGAAGGAAGATAAGTGAAAACTAAATGAGAAAATATGGCTGCCCAAAGGGTCAGAAACAGCCCATCCCCAACTAGAGGAGAATTTTTTGCATTAGAAATATTAAACAAGAGAATATGTAGTCCATAGTAAATTTTGGGGATTTTACCTCCTACCAGTGTGACAGTGTGACATAACTCTCTTTTTCTCACAGCTATCACACCTTGTATTGTCAGCTGTCATGGTCTCATCACAGGCTTTGTGGCATTTATTGTTGGGGTTTTTTGTTTTTTTTTTAAAGCCCCAGCCTTTGAAACTGGGCAACTGCATAGGAACCTCAGCTTTTCACTTAACCACCATTATAACTAAAATTGATTTGAACCCTTGTGGTTACTAGGAAAGTCAAAAACATGTGTGAAATGATCTCACAATGTTCAAAAACCAGAAGGCAGAATGGAAAAAATAACAGAATTTGAAGTAGAAAAAATAAAAATGACATCTCATAAAGTTTGCAAAAAGTCATACATCAGAGTGCACTGATTGACACTGAGTGACTGATGTTGCTGATGGGAAGCCTGGACCCAGGACAGAAAGCCAGGTGTGTCAGTGTGTGTACTCTGATAGGGGTGGAATTAAATGCCTGGCTTAGTGTGCAGCCATGAGCACAAAATAGTGTTGTTCACTTCAGTGAGATTATTTGCTGATTTACAGCTCAAGTCATTGCTAAACTGGGCTCTTAACTTACTTAAGAATTAATCCAGTGCCCAGTGCAGTTTGATGGTAAAAATCTCAAAATAGGGTCATGGGTGTCCTTGTATAATGTTTTGGGGTTTTTTAAACATGGAACTGTCTCAGCTAGCACTTGGTTTGCCCTGTAAAGGTATGGAGTACAACAAGAAATATTGTACTAATGGCCACCACAAAGACTTTGCATGTGGCCAGTAATTAATACCCTAATACTCAGAGAAACATGGCATGTTATTTTCAATCTTTCTATTTATAGTGGGTTGATCCTGGCTGGACAGCAGATGCCCATCATCACAATATTTTCATTCCCGTCTTCACTGGCAGAGGAGAGAAAATAAAATGAAAAGCTTGTGGGTCAAAATAAGGTCGGGGGGATCATTCACCAATTACTGCCATGGGCAAAGCACACTTGACCTGGGAAAATTAATTTAATTTATTACCAATCAAATCAGGGTAGGATTGAAGTAACTAAAACCAAATCTGAAAAGGCCTTTCCTGCACCCTTTCCTTCTTCCCAAGCACAACTTCACTCCCAAATTTTCTACCTCCTCTGGCAGGCAGTTCATCATGTTGTCTCTGCTGTTCATTCCGTCTCAGGGCAGCACTCCTCACACTCTTCCCTTGCTCCAGCACGGGGTCCCTTCCCACAGGAAACAGCACTCCACAAACTTCTCCAGCGTGAGTCCTTCCCACAGGCTGCAGTTCTTCATTAACTACTCCAGTGTGGGTCCCTTATGCAGGATGCAGTCCCTCTGGGACAGGCTGCTCCAGTGTGAGCTCCCCACAGGGGCACAAGGGGAACTTCCAGCAGCTTCTCACAGAAGCCACCCATGTAGCACCCTTCCTGCTACCAAAATCTTGCCACAAAAACCCAGTTATTTGGCTCCAATGAGTTTGTCTGTGAAATCAAGTAAAAAGTGGCAAAACATCTCTCTGCAGTTTAAAGTAGAGCAGTTTCAATTTCCAGGTTTTACATATGAAAGAGATATGCTAATTTTGAAGATACCTCCCACTGTATTCACCTTGGATGCACATCTGTATGCAATTGCAGCAGTGCACAGATTACCAGGTGGTGACCAATTATGAGCAGGGTACTTCATCTTTACAGGGGATATGAAACTTTGCAGAAGCTGAAGTTTTGAGGGCTTAGTACAAATAACTCTGGGCCCAGGCACAATGACATAGTCAAAAATGGTATCAAAGACTGAGCCCCAGAAAGACTGAATGCCTTTCCGGACATCCCAGTGATCTGGTAACAGAACAAAGAATAGGATTGTATCACCTTGCATTCTCAGATCCAGGGAGAATTTTGTCATACCACAATTTTACATCTCATACTGAACACTCAGCTACTGTATTTGGCAGAGTCGGCCAAATACTCACAGGTCAGGAACAGAGCTGTCAGGCAGAGTATACTGATTTAATTTTGTTTGGTTTTTTGATGCGCCTTCCTGGAGCTCCTATTTGCTCTGTTGTGGGTTAAATACTTAAACAGGAGATCACCTCAGAGGACCAGCTGATCATTTCAGCCTTGTGGAAACATTTGTCCTTGCTTGCTTCCCAGAACAATTAAAAGAATTCCTTGTTTCTGATACACATAGCCAAAGTAAAAAATCTGTGGAGAATAATTTATGGACAGAATGATTCAGTAGGGTGACAGCACTCATTCGAAGACCTTGATGTAAAGATCAATACAGATAGCTGCACACCTAAAGACAGGAAGTTCTGCTTAATTTTTATTTTGTACCGTAGAGAGTCCTCTGAGTGACTATTGTGCCTGAATGGTTACATGAATCTATTAGCTAATCATCCATTAGAGTGGTTCTCTCAAGATTAATCTAGCCAAAATTTGACATAAATGATCTAGAATGACAACAATTATAAAAATCACTTTACAGAAGAATGACCTTTAGCAGAAGAAAAAGCAAATTTAGAACAAATTGATTCAAATGAAAAACAAGCTATCAAGAAGGAATATTTTTCTTGTTGTTTCAATAAAATTTTTGCAATGCCATAGTTCTGTTAGGCTTACAAATGCCATGTTTCCTATTTTTGCCAAGGTTTTTATTATTTCTGCTGTTACTTAAGGCGTAAGGAATAAAACTTCATGCATGACTTCTAATATCATTCTTAAGATCTTTATTAAAGCTCCTTCTATCATAGCAGATGCATTTTAATTGCCCCTTCTTTTAGTTCAGCTGTGCGGCACTGTTTATATTGCTTTAAATTAAACTCCTTCCCACTAATGGCAACATATGTCTAAAAGGCAATGCATGAAAAGTATCAGGATTTGTGAATTAGATGGAAACAAAATCAGAACTCAATGAAGGCGAAAGTATTTCATCAGATCTTGAAGAGGTGGTTGATTTCATGGCACCCATATAGGAAAGTCAAATAATTTTGGTTAAAATTTCTAGTGGTTTCAGGATAGACATTTATATGAGAAAGGACCATGTGAACCCTTCAGGATTTTGTCTTACATGAAAATAATTGCCTCAATGAGTAATAGACATTTCCCTCCAAATTTAACTATCAGGGGCCTGACCTGCACTGAGTTCTGTATTTTGGTTGCTTGCAGGCATCAACTGTTGTAGCTGTTCATGTGCTAAATCATGGCATAGGAAGACAAGCTAGGGTGGGGTAACTCTCATATCAAACAGAAATAAGATCATCCCATGAACATCATAGTCCTCTGTGTGTTTTGTGAAAGGCTTGCAAATTTTCTATCAGGTGTCTATGGCTGATGTCAAGGAAAAACCCTGTACGAAAAAAGTCCTCAAGTAATTCCTGCTCATGGGTCTAGAGTGAATCTGTATCTTTTGTTTTTATTTTATTTTATTTATTTTCCAAATACTCTTTGCTTTCCCCAGAAGCTCTGAGGACTTCACTTATTATCCTAGCTTTTGCACTTCTCTTGGCAGCCAGTTTGAGTTTCATAATCCAGATAATTTTAAATGAAGTGTGACTTGGGTAGGCTTTCCTGACAGAATACACAAAGAGCCATTTCTCTGTCATTGGGGGAAGAGAACTAAAATGTCACCATCCTCTTTGAGCATAGGCTTTTTAACTTCCATGCACTCTGTTTCATTTTACTTGCTTTATGACTTGATTTATTTAGCTTTAAGTCAAAAGCAAATATTTAAAAGTTACAGGCCTGTTTTGAAAAATGGAGCTCCTCAGACTTGCACAGAAAGCTGGGGTGTGAAGATCATAGTTTTGTAGCCCGAAGGAGGTAAAAGGTAAAGTGCATGTTAGTGTGAGCAGAGCCATCCCATCTGTTAATCTGACTCATACTCAGTGTACGGGCAATGCTGCAGCAAGCACAAACATTTTTGACAATTTTAGTACATATTTTTCAAAATCTGATTCTAAGGTCCGACAAATATTGCAAAGGTCATCACTAGTCAGTGGCAGGGAAAAAAAAAGATTTGTTTATCAAGAAGTAGAGGGAAGAAAGACTCTCAAAGGAATGTTTCTCAAGCCTGTGTGGGTTTTGTTTGGGTTTTAATGCATACATTGTGTGCCTATGGATTTATCACAGGATGTGTGCTCTTGGATTTAAATCCTTGGTGATTGTTAGGGGGCCTGTGCAAAAGCACCAGTGCATGATCCTACTTAATGAGCACCATAAAACTCACAGAATCTACTTTAGGGCCATAAAGGTGGAACACAGCATCACCAAAGGCAGTGGTAGAACATTCTGGGCAGTGTGGAAGAGAAGGACTTGAATGTAAACACTGAACTGTTGCATCATCTGTGTTCTTTGGTGGTGCACTGAAATGAAAGCAAGCCTGGGCCTCCTCCAGGGTGCCTGGTGGGCAGCTTTGAGGAGCTGGCTTTGCACAAACTTCCTCAGCTCCTCTCGTAGCTGCTACATGTGAAAGGTTTCTTTTTACTTCACTTGGGGTTTAGAAAGAGAGCTTCTGCACACTCTGAAATGTAGCTAGAAAAGGCAGTGTGGTGTGAATTTCCTCAAGAGCTTGGCCTGCCCTCAAAAGGGGCCGTGGTTCCAAGATCAGGTCATCAAAAGCCGTGCCACTGGGATGCAGGAGAGATTGCTTGAAGGCTCATCTTCAGTGTCATTGCAGGCTGTAACTTTGGCAAAGTCCTTAATTTTGAATCAATGTATATGACAATGACCTTCATTATCCTTCATCTCTGGATAGAAATGTGACTAATATCCACTAGGATAACATCGCCAAAATGCTGTTCTTGTTCTCCAAGTATTTATTGACAAATCTAATTTTGAAGCTATTTTCTGCATGCCTAATCTTGTAAGTATATTAACATTCTGCCTAATGTGTTGTCTATAAGCAAACAAATACATTTTTTTTCAGAAGGGTATGAGAGTGGTAAATCTATAAACTGACAATGACTTTATAACCTGGGCAGTAACCCTTCTTAAAACTCCCCAAAAGCTTCTTTACTACTGCACCTTGTTTTCACTTGGATAAAGCTAATTTTTGGCAGAGCTGTGGCTATTATTCACAAGGACAAGTAAAATGCAGCAAACACCTACTTATACTGTGTTCCTGGATGGAATTGATAAACAGTAAGAAAGACATTGGAAGGAAATAAGTAAATTTAACTTTCCTAGGCTGCATGCCTTAGCATAAGAAGTACAGGAGGGACAAAGGATAGCTTCCTTCTACACCCAGCTTTGCCATAATTAGGTTAGTAAGTGATGACTAGTGATGTCCAAGAGTTGTGCCTCCAATGTACCTCAGCAATTCATATGAGAGTAAACCTCCTTATTTCCATGGCAAAGTGCTGCTGAATGTTAAATTTACCTTAAGCAAGGTGAGTTCCCCACATCATAGCCCCATCTGCACTGCAAAAGTGTAATGATACATAGGTTTCAGATAGGAGTAAGGTTTTGGTAGGTCTGTGTATTCTCTGAATGTGACTGGGTAGGGCTGCTGGCAAATTTGCAAGGCTTTCTGCCTGCTGTGTCAGGAGAAGTCAGGGGCCATTCACAGGCAAAGAGCAGCATCCCCCCCC
>VZRX01006210.1:0-36590 GCA_013398075.1 Notiomystis cincta
ATGGGTATGGATGGGTATGGATGTGCCAGAGGCTGGGGCTCAGTTCCAGGTCAGCGCTGGATGCTGCCAGGGAAATGGGGAATTCCAGGAATGCAGGAGCTCCTTGGCACCTGCTGTGCCAGATTCATGGAGCAGGACACCTCCAATTACATGATCTCAAGGGCTGAATCTGGATTTTATTCAGCAGCTAAAAGAAAATCCCCCCTTCCTGCAGAATTGGAGTCAGGGAAAATAGCAAGCGTTGTGCTTTTCCTTGGAAGTTCCCTTAAAAGATTTAATTTATATTTTTGATGATGAGTGAATATTATTTTTTTTTTGCTTAAAAAAAAAAAAAGTTAATCAGCTGTCAATGCTGCAAATTTAAATTCTCTATTCACTAATGTTTAATAATCCCATTCCAGAATAATGCATTAAGGAGGAAAAGAAGCCAACCCACTCCATGTGGCTTTGGTCTGCCTGGAGGACTGGCACTTGAATCCTCCAGATGAAAGGCTCCCACTTTTATCCCTCCAACTACTCCGGCAGCCCCCGAAACTAAAGGACTTGAAGGGGAATAATTGGCTCTTTAGAGGAGGAGAGCTGAACAATGTCCTCGCTGCCTCTCCAGCTCTCTCCTGCATCTGTCTCCGAGCTGCCTGCTTTGTATAAATAAATTAAATAATGGGACCTACAGGAATGGATCACAAAAATATTCTCCCTTTACACTTTGTTCCAAATGAATTTCCAGATGGCTGTTCTGGCTGTGTGGACCGGGAAAGGGAGGGGGATCCGTCCCTACCTTCGTCTGGTTAATTATCGAGACACCCCAACGTGTTGTCCCTAAAAACCTGAGGAGGGGCTGCATTTTCTCCCTGAGGGGAGCAGATTTTCCTTCCTGCCCGGGATGGGCTAAGGGAGCTCCGAGCTGGGAGCGCTCCCGGCTCCGCCGGAGCCATCCCGGGCGGGTCGGGGCTGCTGGGTCCGGGCTGGAGCCGCCCACCCGGGCAAACCCTGCTCGGGGCTCGCTGCCAGCACGGCTCTGCCGGGCCAAGCAACAACTCCGTGCTCCCTCGAGCTGCAAACACCCCCAGCAGGTTACTTAAACCCCGTTTTAGGACTGGAAATGGGGCTTCAGCGTGGTGCTGGCTGAGTGAGACCCTGAGGGCAGAGGGGCACAGAGATGTTTCATTCCTGTTTTAATTCCCGGTGTGTGCTCCTGGGGGTGTTTGGGGCTCGCCAGCATCCCACATTCCACATCGGTTTGCTCACCTGGGCGTCCTGAGGGGCAGGGCCTCAGCTCTGGGCACCTTTCCCACCGAGGGAAAGCTCTGTGCTGCCCAGGCCGCAGCTGAGATGGGAATGCCCATCTCATCCCAGCCCCTGCCGTGGGCAGGGACAGCTCCCAGTAGCCCAGGTTGCCCAAATCTCTGAGCTTTCTTTTCCTCCTGCTCACATCAGTTCCGCACTCCACTAATTACCGGGATGTTTTTCCTGCGACGCTCCTGAGGCTCAGAAGTGCCCGAGGCCCCGCAGCCAAGGGAGCTCAGTTCTCCCCTGACCCCGAGAGCTCCTGGGGTTTGTGTGTGCCTGCTTTTGGTTTGTAGCTGGATGTGAACCGGAGCTGCTCTTTCTGGCCAGAGCTTTCCAAACAGGATGCCGGGATAATCCAAAAAGGATGCTTCCCCCGCTTCCCTCCCGAACGGGGAGAGATGGAAAACAGGCTGGGTACGAGTGAGGAATCCTAATGGCTCCCAAATGTCCCGACACCAGAGCCCCTCCTACCTGGGGCACGGACATCAAAGGGCTCTGCCGGCCCGGGACCACCCGTGTCCGCGGGGCTGCGTCCAGCGGCGCTTCCTCCGGGGCCGGGATGCGCTTGGGTGCCGTTCCAGGACATCTGTTACAGCTTGAGCTGAGGCAAACCTGCGCGCACAATAAACACGGAGCCTGAACTCGCTGATTGCTCACAGGGAAGCCATAAATACTCCCCCAGCCGCTTTCTGCTCGGCGGCTCCGCTTCTTTGCCCGGGGCAAGGGGATTTCAGGTCCCGCCCCAGGACTCGGAGCCAGCCCTGGCATCCCGGACCCGCCGCTGAGCTGGGCACAGCGGGGCGGGGAGGGGAAATCGCGGCTCCATCCCAACAGGGATGCACAGGTGGCTCCTTTCTGTGCCTTTAGGTGCAGCTCGTAGCCAACGCC
This sequence comes from Notiomystis cincta, assembly GCA_013398075.1. Classification (NCBI taxonomy): domain Eukaryota; kingdom Metazoa; phylum Chordata; class Aves; order Passeriformes; family Notiomystidae; genus Notiomystis; species Notiomystis cincta. The sequence continues at coordinate 2,179 of VZRX01006210.1, forward strand.
AGGAGGAGTTTTTTTTTATATTACCAAGAAGTAGAAACTCAGCTCGAACCCCAGATTTCAAGAGGTCTAAATCTGAATTCCCTCTGCTCCACTGCTTCTATAATCTCCCTTGATTTCTCCCAAGCAATCTGACGGCATGTGAAAGTCATTCTTATTTTTACCCTCCTTCTCCATATGAAAAAGGAAACACAGTCCATTTGCTGCAAGCCCCTCAGCATCTGCTGATTTGTCAGTTTGATTTAGCTGAGAAGCGTTCACTGTGGCTGCAGAGGGGCTGCTCAGGCAGCCTGGCTGTGCAGAATCCCTGCTCCTCCACCAGCAGGAGTGGGGCTTTCACTGTGCTGTGTCCCAGAGATGCTGGGGAGCTGGGCACTCAGACCTCCCTGGGCAGCCCCTTCCAAGGCCTGGCCACCCTTTCCATGGGGAAATTCCTCCTGTCCCCAGGGTTTGAGGTCTGGCACTGCCCCAGTCCTGCTGCTGACACAATCGGCCTGCTTGGTATCAACCTTCTCCCAACCTTTTTTTTTGGGGATGCTCCACTGTCGCTTGTTCACCCCCACGGCTCTGATCCTGGCCGGGGTTTTCCCTGCCCTTACGGTGTCTGTTAACCAGAGCTGCAGTTCAGCCCCAGCTGCTGAACCTCCTGGAGGCTGAGCTTGGCTTGGAGAGCCTTCCTTGGATGGTTTTGCTCTCCAAACCACGGAGCGAGGAGCTCCTGGAAGCGGCACTGACAGCGTGAGCTCTCGGAGCCGCTCCTTTCCTAAGGGTTAGGAATTCCAAGCTGCTTTTCCCACAGCAAATATTGACCCTGAGCATCCTCTCCAGAGCTCCTTTTTGCAACTGGCTTGGGGAAGGCCAGTGTCCAGCAGCAATAATTCAGGCTCGGGATCAGCTCCCAGAGATCTTTCTCCTGTTGTTCCAGCCCTTTGCCATCACCTGCCCGTGAGCAAAGGCTGCTGAGCCAGGAGCTGTTTGCAAGTGACATAAAAATAGTGCTAAAACCTTAAAAGCAGCTGTGAGGCCTTTACCCCAGAGAAGAAATAGATATAAAACACGCAGGGAATTTTATTTCCCGTTGCATCCGTGCTTTTTAAAGCCAAAAAAAAAAAAAAAAAGGGAGCTGGCCTTTAAGCCTTCAATTAATTGAACAAAGATTTCAAAATTGTTCAATTGGTTTCATTAGGAAGTGTATAATAGAATAATAAAGTAAAACAAATGATATAAAGCAGACCCACTAATTAGCTCTACATGATTGATACAGCTTTGGACGAGGCATTTGATCTCAAACAAAATGCAGTTCCTTGTTAAGAGGATTTTTAATTGATGTGCAGAGAGGTATTAGATGATGTTGGAAAATAATTACTCCAAAGCTACTCATGCATTTGGCTGAACATAACAAATGAAGTTTGGGCTCTGGATCTGGCGGAGTGGACACGTGCTAATTAATAATGAGAGGAACAAGCATCTTCCAGGGGCTTTAACCCAGTGTTTACCAGGAGATTGCGTCGCAATTATGCTCCATAATGAGCTTGTCATCGAAGCAAAATCCACATTACTCAGATGTCAGCGGAGATTGGGAGCCGGCTCCGGGTTCCGCGCCGCCCTCGGGTGGGGCACGGCGACATCCCGGGCGTGGCACTGGAAGGCTCTGGGTCATCCCAACAAGCTGGCCCTGCAGCTGGGATGGGAAGGTTGGGAAGGGCTGATGGATCAGTCTCTGGGCAGAGCGCTGGGGCACTTCCAGCAGTGTCAGGGGGAGTAATGCACCTCCAGGAGCCGGCTGCTTGCGATCCAAGGAGTGGATTCCTCACCCCGGGCCAGGCTGGATGGGGCTTGGAGCACCCTGGGATAGTGGGAAGTGCCCGTGGAATGGGATGAGCTGTAAGGACCCTGCCTACCCCCAGCATACGCCATGGAGTGGCTCATTCCACGATTCCCTTGGTGGCCACAGGGACAATCCCTGGGGATGGCTCCTCTTCCCCCCAGCAGCAGGAGCAGCCAGAGGTGCTTCCATCCCTGCAAGCTCCGAGCTGAATCCTCCACGTCCTGCCCAAACACAAGGCTAAAACTTTGCTACTTTACAGGCCAAAGTCGATTTTGATTTAGAATGGAATGAGGAGTCACTCCCCAAAATCCCTTTGGGTCTGGACGCTCCACTGCCAGCACGAAGAGCAGGCCGGCCTGGGAGAAGGTGTTTGGAAATGCCAGGAGGGATTATTTCAGGCAAGTGGAGCTGCTGCATGCAAACATTCCTCATTCAGTGGCTGGCCCGGTGTCACTCCTTTGTCATGTGCCACATTCCCCGCAGCCCCAGACAATCCTCATCCCGCTTCGGGAGACAACTCGTCGAGAGATGCCAAAAGTCTCACTTTTTTTCCTCCTTCAAAGCAATGCCTCTGACACTTCCCCGCCATGGCTTTATATTTGTACTGAAATGTGTGTTTGGTGGGTGAGAGTGCGGCGTGGTTTGAACAGTTGTCAGAAGTTTTATTTTTGGAAGAAGACAGAGAGGATTTGGTGAGCTAATTAAGAGTTTGCGAAGTTTCCCGGAGAAATGAGAAAGGCCCAAACCTGCTCCAATGCGCATTTTCCACTCCATTCCTCGTTTGCCACCTCCTCCTCCTCCTCTAGTTTATAAATCTGTTAATTAATGGTGTTTATTCTCCTGCCGGCCCCGCCTGAGCCGTGGCTTGGTGATTATATGATTAGGCAGCGATGATAACGCATGTGGGAAAAGGTATTTATTGTGTGTGTGGGCTCCCCATCGCTATGGAAACAGGCAAATATTTGCAGACCTCCACTCCTGATTAATACCTCCCTTATTATATAAAGTCTGGATGGGGAGAATTCCCGGTGACAGTTTCCGTACGCGTGCCCCAGGCTCGTCAAACTCCGGTAATTTCAGGCTCCCTCGCAGCGGAGCCGTTTCCCCACCAGCCATTTCGCCAGCACACGGGTCCTGGGGATTATTTTTAAACCTGTTGGTTCCCACCTCGGGGAGAGGAGTGTAATTCCAAACAGAGTTCTCCCTGGAGGGAGGGAGGGAGGGAGGGAGAGAGGGAGGGATGCACACGCAGCTCTCACTGACGATGCGGGATCAGAGCTGAGAGAACCCCTGGAAAGGAGAAACGATCCCAGGATTCCGTGAACACCTGGACATCCAGGTGTGTTTGGTACCTGAGACTCTGCACAGTGTGACAGAACTTCTGCCTGGAACTGTCCATCGCAGGAAAACCCTCAGGAAAATCTTCGTGACCTGGCTTTGCAGCTCTGGAATTCTCCCCCGGAGCCGGGAACCATCCCGCAGGCTCCTGGATTCCTTCCTGGATTCCTCGGCATGGCTGCGAAGGGCAGCGAGGCAGAAGGAAGCGCTGGAGGAGGGAGCTGAGCCCCTCCTGGTGATCTGCAGGGCCTTGGGGCATCTCTGGGAACATCTGCAGGCACCTCGGGCAAAATGCTCTCGCTGCTGAACGGAAAATTCGCTGCTGACCTCGAAACGGCCACGATTCCGTCCGGGAGCTGCGATCCCAGCGCTGGAGAGGAAAGGGGATGGAGGCCCAGAGGAGAAGGGCAGCAAAAGTGGTGCTGTTCCAGAGGTCTGCGGGGCTGGGATCCCCAGGTGCCATTCCACAAGGCTGAGAGTGTGGAGCACTCCTGGATGTGCTCTGGCTGCTCCTCTCCCTTTGGAGAGCTGGGGAACAGAGTCACAGAGGTGGTGGCCTGACTGAGCTCCTGAGAAGGTCCAAGGCTTGGGGAATATTTGATAAATAATGCTGGAAGAATATCATAAAGTCACGGAATCACAGAATGCCCTGAGCTGGACGAGGATCCTGGAGGTGCTTTTCGACCTAAAGGGTTCTGTGAGCCCCTGATTGGTACTTTGAGTGCCAAAAGGATCAGTTCTACCTCGAGCTTCCCCTGGAATTCGGGCACGTGCATCCCAGAATTGACACCTGGGCCTGGTTCCCTTGACCAAGGAATCCCCAGCCCCTGCATCCCCTCTGGGGAACCCGATTATTGATTGCAATTTGTCACAATGATAGAGGTGGGTTCCTGGATGGGAAATGTTTAAATCAAGCAGCAATTAATGCATTGTGGAGCACTTGAGGTAATTGTGTAATGAGCACCACATTACCTGGAGTAGGAACACATTTTCCAGCTAACCCAGCAGGGAAACAATGTGGGGTTTGCCGGGTGATTTTTGGGTGTGAAGTGCTGCCGTGCCAAGGCAGCGAGAGACAACCCTGAGCTCCTTCCAGCAGCAAACACCCCTGGGGGAAGGCAGAGCGCTTTGGTTTTCGAGGAAAATGCTTCCTTGGTTTAGAAAAGGGGACCTGAGCCAGTGGAAAGTGTCCCTGCCCGAGGCTTGGAATGACATGAGCTGCCCAGTCCCTTCCAAGGCAGCTCATCCTGGGGTTCGCTGGTTCCACAGCTTCCCAAGAATCATCCCAGCTCTGGGACTTTAAGAGGGAAAATCACCCGGACACCAGGTCTGTGCTTTTCATGGTGCTCCCGGAGCTGCTGAGCAAGGCAAGTCCCCCCTGTGTGTTTGCACCTTTACCTTTGAAAGATGCTGATCCCATTTTCTCCTTCAGCCTGCTCCCCTCAGCTGCTCGTGCCCGGAGTTTATTCAATTCCTGCCGCTGCACAATAAAAATCAATAAAAAGCATTTATTATAAAGTACCAGAGATTCAAATAACTGGCAGAGCAAGGATGCACACTTCACACAAAATGTGATTTATGCTCTGCAGAGAGGAAAACATCCAGTAAGCAGAAAAGGAACTTTTATTGTCTTGCCAATGAATCGCTGTCCTGCTTTAGCTACACTTAACAGACAGGAAAATATTATTTAATAACGTTCATTTAGCAGTTTATTATCGATAGAGCCCAGGTAAATAATGAGCATTTCTCCCGCTAGCAGGGACTTAAATCAGGTCAGGGAAGTGGCTGCCTCAGTTTCCAACCCTTCCACTCCTTTCCCAAGGCAGGAGCCTGGAGCAGCTGTGGCTGCCCTTGGATCCCTGGAAGTGTCCCAGGCCAAGCTGGATGGGGCTTGGAGCACCCTGGGACAGTGGAACACGACGTTCCTCAGGTCCCTTCCATCACAAACCATCCCAGGAGCCTCTGGCCGCATTCCCTGGGGGCCAGACAGGCGGGCTGGGAGCGCTGGGATGTTCCCAGCTCCTGAGGCCGTCACGCCCACCCAGCCCCGGGCGGTGTCCGTGGGGTCCTGGGTGTGACCCCACCGGGCTGAGCCCCGAGCTGCCTCTCCCCGCTGTCTCCTCAGCTGCTGCCGGCTGGAATTCCTTGGATTCCCTTCCCGCTCTGTCCCGGCGCTTTTCAAGGCTGTAAATACACCTTGGCTCTGCCCGGGGCTCCTCCAACATTTATGAGCCCTCATGAATATGCAAATGCCACCTAATGGCTGCGTTAATATTTCATGCGAGGATGGGAGCAGATCCCCGCCCATCACTTTGGGACAAACCTGGCCCTCCTTTAACCCCTGGTGGGGCATTCTGCAGGAAAAGGGGGGTTTCCCACCAGGAACAGCAGCTGGCAACGTACCTGTGGTTTGTATTTATTCCCTCCTCGTCCCTCCCAGGTGGGAGGTTTGGATCTGACACGTTCCCACATCCCGGGGGATACAAGCAGCCACCTCCTCTCCTTTCAAATCCTTTCTCCCGGAGGTTGTGTAGGGATTTGACAGCAGTGAACGCCAGGAGAAAGGGTTGGGGGGCAGGAAGATCCCTGGTTTTTTGGGATTTCAGTGCCTGGAGCACAGGCAGAGCTGCTGTTTATCCCAGGAAGGGGAAGGTCTCTGGGCCGGGCAGCAGGAACTTGTTAAAAGTCTCCAGATCCCGTCCAAAAGCCTCCAGTTTACGGCTCTCAGGGGAAGGGGGAAGTTTTTGATGAGGTGCAGGAGCAGCGACCTCATAAATTGCTCGATAAAATGTAAACACGGGCTGGAAAAAGGCTTTTGGAAACCCAACTTTAATAATAATAATTTAAACTGCCTTAAGTATTTATGTGCCTGGTCTCAGCACAGCTTGTAATTAGAGAAGATTATTTCCCTTTTTGTGCATTTTGGTGCATTTTGAGGCTGTGCCGCCACCAGGTTCTGACACTTTAATCTCGGCAGAGTTAAAAAATGAAATAAAACCAGGATAATTTCTTCTTTTTTTTTTTCCCCACCTTAATAGAAAGATAAAGCAGCAGCATCATTGCTGCGTTTGCCGGTACAATCGCAGGGTTTAGCGATGTTGATAATCTTCTTTTGATGCTAATTAATTACAAGTAATCATAAAACCAAATGAAAAGCACTATAGTTGCAGCAGGGTTTTTTTTTTTTATGCTTATGAAATAATGCATCTTTCTGCATTTGTTTATTTGCCAGGGACAAAAAATGTAATCTATATTCATAAGCAAACAGCTTCAGCACACGGCAGAGCGCTCCCAGTTTCTCCCTCTTTCCAGGGGCGATGCCCAGAAATCCCAGAAATCCCAGAAATCCCGAGGGGTTTCACGCTCAGCTCTGTTTGTCCACAGCTTTGGGAGGTCCGGATTGAAAAGGCAATGCCGTGTGCTGATAGCGAAATTCCCCCTCCTAAACGACTTCGGTCAGTTCAGGGCGTTCGTGGCTGAAATAAACAGGGAAACGGGACTGGAATCACATCCCGGTGCTGCCTCAAGAGAGGGAGGAGCAGAGCCAGGTGGGAAAACTCCCTCCTGCCCCGGCCAAGTTCGGGGCTGAATTCCCGACCGCTCGTTCTGGGGACTTTGTGCACCCACCTCGCGGCTGGGAAGGGGCCCCGAATTCCTTGGCAATGCCAGGAGCGCGAAACAGAAGAGCTTGTGTGGGATTCGACGTGAAAACGAACAAAGCAAGGCCACGGGGGCCTCTCTGCAGAGCGGGCTGGGCTTTAAATGAAATATTTCCCTTCTGATTCCCCCCCATCCCCGGGTTTTCCAGGCAGGAAGGCGAATCCCGGCCCTGCTGATGACACCACACCGGGTGTCCCGGTGGCTCTGGGGCCACCAGATTTGAGGTTAATGAGAAACACCGTGGAAGGCACCTGTGTGCATATTTTATGTTAATGAGGTCCAGCTGTGGGCACATTTTATGCTAATTAGCAGCACCACGTAATGCAGCTGTGTGCATATTTTATGCTAATGAGATGCAGTTGTGTGCATATTTTGTGCTAATGAGAAATACCTTGTAATGCACCTGAGTGGATATTTTATGCTAATGAGATGCACCTGTGTGCATATTTTGTGCTAATTAGAAATACCTTGTAATGCACTTGTGTGCATATTTTATGCCAATGAGAGGTATAATGAGTTCCACCTGTGTGCATATATTGGGCTAATTAGAAGCACCATGTAATCCACCTGAGTGACTATTATATGCTAATGAGCAATACCATGTAATGCACCTGTGTGCACATTTTATGTTAATGAGAAGCACCATGTAATGCACCTGAGTGGATATTTTATGCTAATGAGCAGCACCATGTAATGCACCTGTGTGCGTATTTTATGAGATGCATGATGAGCTGCACCTGTGTGCATATTTTATGCTAATTAGACGCACGTGCATGCATATTTTATGCTAATGGACAATAGTATATAATGCTCCTACGTCCATATTTTATGCTAATGAGGAGTGCCATGTAAGGCAGGTGATATGCATATTTTATGTTAATGAGCTCCGGTGTGCCTGTGTTATGCTAATGAGCAGCCCCAATAATTCAGGTGGTATGCATGTTGTATGCAAATAAGCATCACCATGTACGGCAGGTGACGTGCCTATTGTATGCTAATGAGCCCCCATTAAGGCAGGCTGTATGCAGATTGTATGCAAATGAGCAGCCCGGTGTAGGGCCGGCTGTGCCGGAGATCTCGACCTGCCCGACAGCGGAGGCGCCGAAGCTCCGGCAGCGCGTTTTTGTTAATCAAATGATAGGGAATTAACACGCGCTGCAATAATTGCCTTGTTAGATGGAAATGGAGCCCTGCTCGGAGACACAGAATCTGGCGTGTGACTCACTGTTCCAGCCACATTTAGATTGTTGTCGGTACAATTAGGATTTGGAATTTACAAGTGGAGGGGGGGGCTTATTTTAGTTAATCAATCGCTATAGCAACGGCAAAATTCAACAGGAGATGTTCCCTCTTCCACGTCCGGGGGGTTGGACTCGTTCCTCTGACTTCAAAACTTTGGGGAAATCAGCTTTTTTAGCAGCTTACCCTGGTGCTTCTAAATCCGGGGCGGGATTCCAGGCCAGCTCCTTCTTCCCTGCTCCATTGTCCCGTGGAACAAGGCGTGCGCTCAGAATTCCCATCTCAGGAGTTTCCCTCGGAATTAGGGAGGTTTCTCTGGAGGGGAGAAAAGCTCTGATGAGCTACGGGCACAGGAAAGAAAGGAGGAAAGAACAAAGGAGCTGATTTCCCAGGAACCCTTTCCCTAAACACACCATGCCAAACCTCTGCGCTGCCATTCCCGGCTGGAGAGGGAGCCCAGAGCAGCCATCCCCATATCCCTAAAAACTTCTGGACCAGGTAAACACCACAAGCACTGCTCCTATTCCAGGCATTCCCTTTCCCTCTTTGGGCTTGTCCTTACAAGGTGGTTCCACCCCTTCCTGGGGACCTGCCCGCTCCAGAAGAATTTGGGCTGGCTACGAACCTTCTCCACCTTGTGTGGACACAGGGAAATATCACGAATATCACGAAGCAGCTCCAAGGCTCGAGGAGCGATTTAGACCAGCCCCGTTACCACCCTCCTCCTCCTCCTCGTCTCAGCTGCCCCGGAGCCGCCGAGCTGGGATTTCCAGGTGCGAGGCAACGAGGCACAGGTGGCAGCCAGCTGTCCCGCACCTCTGCGCTCGGAGAACCCCGAAACCCCAGTCGGGAGCCGCGCCTCGTTACCGGAGCCCCAGTCTTGCACCTCAGCCGCAACAGATGGGGAGGAAAAAAAAAAAGAACCCAACCAAACGGGGAAATGTATTTAACATTCCTGCTCGTTTCTTAAAAAAATAATTATCTGATTAAACGTGCCGAATGTGATTTTCGTTAAACCGTGGTTAAACCGGCAGCGCCGCCGAGCTCCGATGGGAACGCCAAGCTCGGGCAGTGACAGCGCGGTTTTGTTCAGCAATCCTGACCCCTCCGTCTCGCTGTGGAGCGGGCTGGGCCTCCGGAGCTCTCAGGGATCCCCGGGAAGGGTGCTGGATTCTTCCCGGGCTGCGCCGGGATACTTTAATTAATTTCATTTAATTACAGCTGGCAGGGCTGCCTGGAAGGGGCAGCGAGGGCGGGACCGGGCACGGCTCGGACGCGGTGATCCCGGAGGTCTTTCCCACCCTCGCCGGTGAAACGACACCCTCGGAAAGGTGGGATCAGCTGGCTGGGAGCTGCTGGGATTTTTTGGGAAAGCAGCGGCACGTTTGGGCTTCGGGCTTTGCCTCCCACTCCCAGTGAAGCCCCGAGCTCCCTCAATAAACACCGGGGAGGTTCTGTGTTAGAATAAGGCGCGGCTTTAATTGCAGCGCGAGGAGATTTCCAAAAGGCCAGAAAACTCGGGATATTTATGGCCCCATCCAGCGCTTTGCTTTGCCTTAAAGAGGTGGGGATTTACGTGTGTTAAGTGCTCCTACAAATCTCCTTTACCCTTTCCGGGAAAAGGGCAACACAATAATAATTGTTAAATTTATGTCTTAAGAAGTCTGTACTGTAGAGCTCGGCAAACTGAGCTCCTGCCTCGACTTTCCATCCCTGAACAATCTCCAGCGAAATTCCTGACTGGAGCGGCTGTCAGGGCACTGCCAGTCCCACCTGGAAGTTTGGGAAGTTTCTCTGGGGCTTGAGGTTAACTGAATGTAATCACACTGCCAGAATATACTCATGGAATCCGCTGGAAAAACAGGAACTGAGGCTGGGATCCCAGGAATTGAGGCTGGGATCACAGGAATTGAGGCTGGAATCCCAGGAGTTGAGGCTGGAATCCCAGGAATTGAGACTGGAATCCCAGGAATTGAGGCTGGAATCCCAAGAATTGAGGCTGGAATCCCAGGAATTGAGGCTGGAATCCCAGGAATTGAGGCTGGAATCCCAGGATTTGAGACTGGAATCCCAGGAGTTGAGACTGGAATCACAAGAATTGAGACTGGAATCCCAGGAATTGAGGCTGGAATCCCTGGAATTGAGGCTGGAATCACAAGAATTGAGGCTGGAATCACGAGAATTGAAGCTGGAATCCCAGGAATTGAGGCTGGAATCCCAGGAATTGAGGCTGGAATCACAGGAATTGAGACTGGAATCCCAGGAATTGAGCCCCCCGAGTCTGACACTACCCAGGCCACCGCTGCCACATCCACAGGGCTGTTAAATCCCTCCAGGAACGGGACTCCAGCGCTGCCCTGCGCAGCTGTGCCAGTGCCCGACAACCTTTCCCAGGCAGGAATTTTCCCTAAAATCCCAGCCAAGCGCAGGAAATGTCAGAGGTGCTAATCAGGCGCTAATTGCTGTTTGTTTCTCCCTCTCCTGGAGCCCTCCGATGCACTTTCGCCCCCGATGGGCGCCCGGGGAGGGGCGGGCTGCGAAAAGGGCCTCGTGTTTGTGTTCCCCGCGCTCCGCTCCGCAGAGCCCCGGAGAAAGCGGCGCTGACCGTCAGTCACCTCCTCCGGGAGAGCGCTGCGCTCCCAGCCGAGGCGTGTGCGGCTGAGATTGATCGCAGTTTGCTTTTTAGAACCCCTGACTCCCTTTGCTTTCCCGGTTTTCCCAGCTGACTCCGCTGCTCTTCCCAGCGGGAGTGGCACTGGCACGGAGCTGTGGATTTTGGGATGCCGGAGGCAGCGGGTTGTGTGCGGGGGAGCGCCGGGAGAATCCCGGCAGGAGCGGGATGGTTGTGCTGGGGCTTCCCTGGGAACCCTGTGCCACCCTCGCCGGCAGGAATTCTGGCCCATCTCTCCCTGCCCTCCGGCGCTGGGAAACCATTCCCTGTGTGCCTTTCCCAAAGCCTCTCTCCAGCTCTCCTGGAGAGCACTGGAAGGCTCTGCGAGCTCTCCCTGGATCCTTCCCCTCTCCACTCTGGGCACCTCGTGCCCTCCTCCCATTACACACCAGGTAAGTTGGACTTGCAGTTCCAGCTGCTCCCCACTGGCTCTCCCAGCCCCAGAGACAATCCCGAGGTACAAATCCAACTGCAAATCCCCGCGATTCCCCGGCTCCCGGCGCCAGATGATTTCGGTTTACCCTTCCTGCACAGAGCTTTGTGCATCAGCCACTGGGGACCACTCCCAGCTCGTGTAGTGCACACATTTGGCAGCTGTTTGCCCCCCAAAATGCACAAAATCCCTACTTTCCTGGCCTATCCCCCACTCCCTTCTCTCTGCCCCAAAATTCCAAGACGGTCAGAGCCACAAAGCCACGGAATAGAGGAGTTAAGAGTCGAAGGCAAAACCGTTGCAGGGTTGTTGGAATTATCCTAATGAACCATGTCGGGGCTGGGGAGCTGGGGCTGAGATGCTGCGAGGGTTAAACCAGGAGATGTGCAGCAAAGGCTGCTCAGGTGCTGCTCCAGGTGGGCACATCCACCATCCTGAGGATCCGCGGGACTCCCCAGGCGCCTCGGAGTTTATCCATCCCCAGTCCCAGCCTCTCCTCCCTTCACTTTGCCTGTTTATCTCCAATCTGTCTATTTAGATCCCTCCCAAACAAGATGGGAATATCTCGGTGCCTGTTTGTAAGACTATTCCGCATCCATCTGTTATTTACATCGTTCGTTTTCCTGAGGTGTCTCCAACAAATCCTGGCTGGGTGCTCTGCATGTGTTATTAATAAAACAGCTGTAAAAATATTAACTGTACGGCCTAATTGTCAGCCCTGACTGGGAGCCAAATCCAGCCCGAACGGATGCTGGGCCCTGGAATGTGGCTCTTCCCCAGGGCCGACCCCTGCTCCGTGCTTGGCTCCTGCAACACTTTAATTACAGGCCTGGCACGGACCCTCAGTGCCACCCCTGGGCATCACACCTTGCACACACTTCCAAGCCCCAGTGTCCAGCCTGGCCCTGGGCACTCCCAGGGATCCAGGGGCAGCCCCAGCTGCTCAGGGCACCCTGTGCCGGGTTCTCCCTGCCCTCCCAGCCAGGAATTCCATGTGTCTGTGGAAGCCACGGCAGGATGGTCGCTCAACTCTTTGGGAAGTTCTCCTAAAGCAGGAGTCGCCTTAGGGGAAATCCCAGATTTAACCCACCAACAGTCACCAGGTGCCTTTTTATTCCATCCTGTGGCCGAGTCACAGCCCCTGGCTAGGCTGGTTCCTCCTCTGGAAAGGGATGAGCAGCTCCAGGACACTTCCCAGAGGAATGTGCTCACTGGATTTGGCCAGAGAAGTCTTTGATGCAGGGATGTGGCCATCCAGGCTCTGGAAGGAAAAGGGCACCAGGAGCTGGGCTGGATCCAGGAGCCATGGCTGTGTTTTACCCCGAGCTGTGCTCTCCGGGGAGCTGGAGGCTGAGGATGAGTGTTTGTGGCATTTTTGATGTTTCCATGGGGATTGCTATAGAAACAACTCTGCTACCCCTTCATTTATTAATTTACTTTGTTAGGGAACCAAAGGTAAACCACAGCTCCAAAGAAACAATGGCTTGAAAGAGATTTCGCCGGCTCCGCCATCCCCGCTTCATTTTCCAGCGAAAGGGCCTTGAGTTCGTGTTTAAAGGACAACATTTGCAGCTAATTTAATCCAGTCAAAGGAATGAGATTCCACAAGGTTTCCTTTGAGACTGGAAAACAACAGCTGATCTGTGTCATAACACATTACAGCGAGCTGTGCTTCAGCAGCGCTGCTGCGGAGCATCCCTCGGCAGCTCCAGCCTCCCCCTGGCCCTGCGGAGGGCACGGAGAGCTCCGAAAATCCCGGGATGCTTTGGGCTGCACGGGAGCTCAGAGCTCATCAGCTGCCACTAGCCCAGGTAGCTCAGCTCCAAATCGCCCTTCCCTGGCTGGGGGAAGCCGGGATGGGCAGGGACACAAAGGAAAGGCAGCGCACGGAACACTTGAGATGACAAGGTGCAAACCCTGGGTAGCTGCGCTTCCCCGTGCTCCTGGAAAATCCTGGCTGCGTTTAGGGCAGTTCCCAACCCCTGACAACCCTGGAGAGAAACTCGGAGCTCTTTTATTCCGCTCACATCCAGGCCCCCGCCCAGCCATGGATGCTGTGTGATCAGTCGAGGGTTTAATGGAAGTGCAGCTGATTTAACCCAACAACCGGAGTGTCGGGAAGGGCAAGCAGCAGCTAAACCCACACGTGAGGCTCGGGCTCTGCAGCGAGAGTGGGAGCTGCCCCAAATCCCCTTATTTTTATGGTGGGAATGGAAGAGCATCACAAAACCCAACCTGACATTTGAGAGCGGTTTAAAACCCCACTCTGGGCTCCAGCTCCTTCCCAAGGTCTCAGCCCTCAGTGATTGTTGTCGCAGCAGCTCAGCTTGTTTTCCTCCTGCTCTTTTCTTCTGTAAGAATTTTATTGATGTGCTTTTTTTTTAAAAAACAGAAAAGAGACATTTCCCTCTTTTTATTCCATGCTGTGTAGGAAACATCCCCTGCCTTGGCACACTGAGCTGCAGCACGGAATGGGAAGGAACCTTAAGGCTCACCTCGCTTTTTCCCTTGCCACTGGCAGGGCCCCTGCACTATCCCAGGTTTCTCCAAGCCCTGTGCTGCAGTGACTGAGCATTTGGGGAAAGCAGGGAATGTGGCTCTTTGGGATGGGGAAAATGTCATTGTCCTCTCAGCTCTGCTCTGCATCTTCTGGGCCCCCACAGGCAGCAAAAAAGTGCCTTTCCCTGCAGATTCCGGGCTCGGGGCGCAGGTGGAGCCGAGCCCAGGGGACAAACAAGGTGAGCCTGCATCCTGCTCCATCGCAGCAGCTGAGCTGCAATGGGGCTGCAGTCAGACCCTGCAGCTCCCAGGGGACACAGAGGTGATAAAATCCCTGAGAATCGCCCCGGAGGCAGCGCAGCAGGGCTGGAGCTGCTGCAATCCGTGGGAAAGGGGGACTGGGACCGGAGCAGGAGCGGCCGGCACATCTCCATATGGCAGCCGGCTTCTCCTGGCGGCCCCAAATCGAGTTAGGATGAGTAGGTGGAATTACATTTCATTGTTATTTTTAATATTTGAAATGTAGCTTCGATTGCAGGCCTGGTGCTGCTCCAGGGGGAGAAGTATCCGTGAAACAGAAGCTCGGGATAATTTCTCCGGTTTGGAGGGACCGGGAGAAATGTCAGGAGGAAAAACACGTTCAGGAAAGGATTGATTTGATCTTATACAGGAATGCTTTGAGTCCAAGGTAGCAAATTCTATCAGTACCTCATTTGGAGAGCGAGGAATGAATTGGATTCTTTGGAAGGGGAGGGAAAGGCTCAATGTGTCAAATCCAAGGGAAATCCAAGTGTGCCACTGGTTTGGCGATGAGAGGATTTATCCCGGAACGATTTCGGTGGGAAGGGAACTGGATCCAGTTCCAGCCCTGTCTGACCTGGCTTTGAGCAGCTCCAGGGGTGGGGCACCCCCTCCTGTGTGAGGCTGGAGCAGAGCCCGGTGCTGTGGTGCCCAGTGCTGAGCAGGGACAAGCCCAGGGACAAAGCCCCGGTTAAAGGGGCCAGGGATCGCCCGGTGCCTTTGAAAACTTGACTCCCTGTCTTGAGAAAGGATCCGCAGCTCTTTCAGATGAGCAGACACTTCCTGCCCTACTTAAAATTGGGGCAGATTTCCAAAACTGTTTGGGTGACACCTGTGACAACGAGCAGCCTATTTCCAACCGCATTCCCAGGTGCCTGCCGAGAAAAGGCACTTCCCAAGGCGCGATCCCGACGTGTCACCGAGCCGAGCCCCAGATCCTCAGGGTATTTTGGGACCTCTGAAGCCAAGAGCTTGCCCATGGCTGTTTGAATCAGCGTGGGATCGTGGAATGCTTTAGGGTGGAAGGGATTTTAAGGATCATCTCATTCCACCCCGCTGTCCCAGGGTGCTCCAAGCCCCGTCCAGCCTGGCCTTGGACACTCCACAGCTTGGGCACCCTGTGCCAAGGCCTCACCTCCCTCCCCTCCATCCCTGTCCTTTTCATTCCAGATCTGCTCTGCCACCCTGGCCTCCTGCTGCCCCAGGCCTCCTGAACACCTCCCTGCGCTCTCAGCGCTCGGAGGTGACAGTTCTGTTCCGCTGTCCCCAGCAGCTGACCACGAAATTCCAGGACAAATCAGCAACCCACGCTGCCATTTCCTCAGCCCACAAACCACTTGCCTTTGACACTGGCCGGGGAAATGAGGGCTTTCAATCCCATCGAGCTCACAGCGAGGCCCTGAGCCACGGCAGCACAGGAGAGCACGGCGCTGTCCCCACGAGGAGGCCGGGCAGGAGAGCTGGATGTGCCCCACTCCAGGCGGGAGCGGCAGCCGGAGCGCAGCCCAGGCCTCCAGCTGCAGCGGGGATGCACAGGATGCCGTGTCACACATGAGTGACTCCCGGGCAGGCCAAGTGACAGATGCATTTCCTCGACTCCAGGCCAGGCTCCAGCACAAACCACTCTTCATTTATCAATAATTGGGCCTTAATTTCATTTGGCAGTGCTGGAGCAGCATGCTCAGCTTCCTCTCCAATAGACTCCTGCTAATTAGGCTGGCTTTGGGCATCAATCTCTTGATTTGAGCCTCTAATAATCAACCCAGATCTTGCTTTTTCCACAGGACGTGGTGGCTTTATCCATAACTCATTATTAGTGATAATGGAATGGGAATGGGAACCGTTCTATTATTGATGGCTCGGAGAGGCAGGGGCAGGGATCACACTCTGCCCGTTCACATGGAATCAACGTCTTGATTCCTTTGGCACCTCTTTGGAATAATAAATGTCATGTTCCATTAGTCCTCAGGCACCAAAAAGGGGGGTTTTGTTCACTTGGGGTCTGTTTACCAGGGAGATTTTGGGAAAGGGTTAATACAGGCACAGAAGTTTGGAGGTGGGCTGGCCAGAGAGGCTGAGGACTCCTCACCCCTGGGAGTGTCCAAGGCCAGGCTGGAGCAGCCTGGGAGAGTGGAAGGTGTCCCTGCCCATGGAATGGGACGTGCTTTAAGGTCCCTCCCGTCCCAAACCACTCCGTGATTCCCTGTAAATGCAGCTGCAGCCTGTGGGCACTGGGAGCATCACGGTTCCAGCCCGGTCACTGCTGGGACTGAACAACTCAGCTCCTCAGGACTCCTGAGCCAGACCGGGTTCCCCCATTCCCCAGGTAAGTGACGACAAAGCCAAAACCCGTCAGGAATCGGCCCGGTGCCGCTTCCCCTCTATCCCAGCACACAACCAGGACCTTCCCCGAGCCTGTTGGTGCCCACAGGAGACAGACTGAGGGGGCTGCTCCCCTTCCCAGCTTCAGGGGAGAGTTCAGCCCCAGTGACTCTCTCCAGGGCCCGGCTCCCAGCGGTTTTCTCGCTCCGACTGTTTCTTGGCACAGCCGAGCTCGGCGATGGCTCCTCGGGGCTGATTGCTGTGCCCAGATGAGCTCTTGGAGTTTGCTGCGTGATCCAATCCCTGCCATAATTGAAGAGGATGAGGGACAAAATTCCTCCTTGTTTCACCCCAGTAACTCCACCAAATTCAGCGGAGAGCGCTCCATATGGTCCCGCACGAGTCGGGTAATGTGTGGATTATGCCAGAATAAATGAAATCTCCCAGGCCTTGGTGGCTGGTTATTACTAAAGATCTGTCCCAGCAATTCATTGGGGTTGGAAGGGACTGCAGCCACTGGAAAAGTGATGGATAGTGCTGCTGTGCAGCTCAGGGAGGGATGGAACACTCTGAACAGCCCACATGTGCTCCCTCCGCTTCTGGAAAAGTCCAACCTGCCCACTCCAAAGCCACTGATTCCCAGGAAGAAAGCAGATGGATTTCAAGGGCCTCTTCCCAAACGAGCAGGGAAAATCCTGGGAGCCATCTCATCCCAGAGGGTGACAAATCTGGGAGTGCTGCTGCTATTCCAGCACTGGGATCCAGCCTCTGCATTCCCGGATCCTGCCACCAAATAAAGGCAGGACTTGGACACTTTTTAACGTTTCAAGCAGCTCCTACAACTTTTGACAGCTGGGAATGTCAGGTCACTGAACAGAATTCCATGGGCAAGGCAGAAGTGCTACTGAGGATGTGGGAAGGGAGGTTTGGAGTTCCCATCCCAGGACAAGTCCAAGGAATGCCTGGACGTGGCACTCAGTGCTCTGGGCTGGGCACAGGTTGGGCTCAGTGATCCCAGAGCTCCTTTCCAACTGGAATGATCCTGAGATTGTGACTCCAAACTCAGGGTTTGCTGTCTGAAGCAATCCCAGAGAACAAAATCCCATTTCCCCCTGCTTTAGCCACGGAAGGAAGGCAGCCCAGGCCCACCTCAGTGCAGCAGAGAGATTCCAAATTCCATTCCCGATTATTTGACGATGTCCAGCTCCTTCTGGCGTCCCTTGCCCTGGGTTGCAGCCCTGCCACTTAAAAAAGATTTGTTCTGAGGGTTTCAGTGGCTCTGGGCCCTTAACATTTCTCCTGGCCTATAAACAAATTTTATTGTTTTATTGGAGTGAGGAAAATTGCTGCATCCATCTTGGAACGTGGAGTATTCTCCCATTAAAGACAAGTAGCTGATTAATAAAACAAGGCTTTAAAACCACTATTTTGGAGTATAAAGTTGCTAAGTTTGGTTTTTTATTGTGGGACTTTTTACTTTCTTGTTTCTTCCTGTCCAACCTGCCTCCCTAAAACTGGGAAAGGCTGGAGCAGGGGAGTGTGGGCTGCAATGGGAGGGGGATTGCTCTCCAGGATTTCCTGAGGTGGAGCCGACCCACCTGGATCACAAGCCCAGCTCCTGCACAGGGCACCCCAAAATCCCACCCTGTGCCTGAAGGGGTTGTCCCAGCGCTCCCTGGGCTCTCCAGCAGCTCTCCCTGGGAATGGGGGTGCCCTGAGAGCTCAAGTCCTGCTCAGACTGGGAAGTGGATCCCCTGGATTGAGGGGAAAAGCCCCTGCAGCAAAGCTCTGTCAAAGGGCAGACAGGCCCAGCACACCGTGCAAGCACAGGATCCCACCCCGGTGTGTTTGTCCCAAAGCCTGGAGCAGCAGAGTTTCCCTGGAGAGCGGGGCAAGGCTGGAGCACATTCCAGAGCCCTCGTTCCCTTGCCCCCAGCGCCGGGAAGGCCCCTTCCCTCCGCTGCCCCCACTTATCGATCCCTTCCTCATTCCCAGACTTTTCTGGGCGGTTACCATGGCAATGCCTTGCCTCAATAGGGTCCTTGTGAACTTGTTTACCATCCCAATTATAACATTTTCCAATCCAGGCTCATTCTGACAGCTCCGTGTCTCCCATCTGTGCCTGATCCCATCAGCGCTTCCACAACAATGCCCCGGCAGCTCCCGCGCTCCCCACGCCCGGCCCGGAACTTCTCCCGGGCCAGAATTCCCACTTGCAGGAAGCCGAGGCTTCGGGGGCTCCACGTCCAGCCGGGGGCGTGCCGAGGAGGCTGGAGGCTCCCGAATTCCCGCTGGAGAAAGAGGAGCTTTTCCACGGGGATTGAGTCGGTGTGGGATACGATGGGATGGAGGGAGTGGCCTCACCTTGGTGGGGACGGCTGTGGAGAGGGGCGGGGGATGCTGCACGCAGACAGGGAGCTGGGGGATGCAGGATCCCGGGATCACTCCATCCCTGAGAGTGCAGGGAGCTGTGGGATCCTGGACCACTCCATCCCTGAGAGTGCAGGGAGCTGTGGGATCCTGGATCACTCCATCCCTGAGAGAGCAGGGAGCTGTGGGATCCTGGACCACTCCATCCCTGAGGGTGCAGGGAGCTGTGGGATCCTGGATCACTCCATCCCTGAGAGAGCAGGGAACTGTGGGATCCTGGATCACTCCATCCCTGAGAGAGCAGGGAGCTGTGGGATCCTGGATCACTCCATCCCTGAGGGTGCAGGGAGCTGTGAGATCCTGGATCACTCCATCCCTGAGGGTGCAGGGAGCTGTGGGATCCTGGATCACTCCATCCCTGAGGGTGCAGGGAGCTGTGGGATCTTGGACCACTCCATCCCTGAGAGTGCAGGGAGCTGTGGGATCCTGGATCACTCCATCCCTGAACCACCCAGAAACTGTGGGCTGCAGGATCCCTGGATCACTCCATCCCTGAGAGTGCAGGGAACTGTGGGCTGCAGGATCCCTGGATCACTCCATCCCTGAGAATGCTTTGGGTGGAGCCTTTTTCCCTCCTGGTCCATCCAGGCTGGGCAGGACCTGAGTGTGGACGTGGTGGAGCCCTGGAAAGGGTCAAGGAACGTGTGGTGTGTTCTCCACTGGACAACACCAGAGCAGCTTTGAGGCACACAAACACCAGAATTCCCTAAGGAATTCCCCGTTATTTCACCAGAAACACAGGACAAGGTACGAGAAACCCGAGACTTTCACACACCTGCCAATGGACAGACTGGAACGGAGCCCTCAGTCCTGCAGGCAGGAAGGCACTGACATCCACGGGGGAAGCTGCAGCCAAACCCTTTCAGGCTGGAGATAAGCAGGCTTGGGGACCAACTTCCAGCTGGGATGAGAGTGCAGCCCTGGAAGCTCCACGTCTCCAAATGAGGAGCTTCTGGAAGTTTCCTCTGGCAGGACCGTGCCGGGTGCAGCTATTCCGGGGCGGAGATGAAGTTAAAGCCGATAAAGGTCCCTTGTCCCTGGATCTGGAAAAGAAAAGTGCACTCAAAAAAAAAAAGGAAATCTGTGCTGGGCTGGCCGCTGCCAAGGCGTGACTCAACCCCGACAGGCGCAGATTCCTCCCGGCTCGGGAGTTTTCCAAAGCACTCGGCGTTCTCAATGGCTGCATTATGAGCCGCTGAAAGGGCATTGTCAGGATGGGGCTGGGGTGGAGCCTCGCTCCCTGCGCTTCCGTCCCCTCCCGAGCCCCGGCCGGCCCAGGGAGCGCTGCTGCCGCTGTCCCCAGGAGCAAAGAGCTGGCTGGGCTTAAAAAAATCCAAAGGGCTTTGGCACAGCGGCGGGAAAGGGAATGGTGCAGATGGCCAGGAGAAGTTCCTGAGACACCAGGGAAAAACAATATTGCTCTGGGAAAGAGCAAAACAAACAACACGCAACAGGAATTCACAGTCCCTCAATGAAAACATTGGAATCTTCCCCAAGGATCACATGAACCGCCTGCACACAGTGCCTGTTCTTTGGATGAGGGTTGGACAGGAGGGTCCCAGAATCCCGGAGTGGTTTCAGTTGGAAAAGAGCTCCCAGACCATCCAGTCCCAGCTGTGCTCGATCCCTACCTTGTCACCCAGCCCGGAGCACCGAGTGCCACATCCTGTGTCCCTTGGACACCTCCAGGGGTGGGACTCCAGAGCTCCCTGGGCACCCTGTCCATGGAGAAACCTCCTCCATCCCTTGTGATTCTCTGCCCAGGGAAGGGGGGATATTTCCCTTCCCATCCCCTGCCTGGAATGCAGCATGGATTTATTGTCTCAGTACAAATAGCACAGGAGATCAGACACTTGAACAGCCTTCCAAAGCACCATTTCTCTTTTTTTCTCATCTCATTTTCATCCCGTTCCTCTTTCTCTGACTCCAAATCCCAACTCTGGAACAGCAATCGAGAGACTTTTGCTTATGAGCAGCAGCAAAAGGCACCAGGAACCCACTGAGCATGGAAAGAGCCCAGCAGCAGCTCTGGACTCACGGATCTCCATCTTCCTGCCCCTGCTCATCCCTCCCCATCCCGTTTGGAAGGGGAGCTTCCATCCCCAGCCACATCTGCCTCTCCCTGTGCCGTGAGGAGCTTCCCTGTCCGTGCCACTCCCGAAAGGATGGCTCGGGGTGGCGGTGGTTTCTCAGCTCCCTTTCGCGGCGTTGTTTGCCATTAAATCCCGACTCCATTCCAGCACTGCCCGTGGCAGGCACTTTTAGGGAAGCGCTGCTCGGGCTGCCAGCATATTTGGGATGGACTTGGTTTTTTAATCCCACTAAGCCGGGAACATCTTTTGCTCCGTTTGGAGCGGCGGAGCTGGAACAGGAAGAGCACAGAAGGGCTGTGTTAAAAATGGATGTGGCTGTGCCACAGGGATGGGCTCGGATTCTCCCGGTGCCGTGGATGTGGGCACGGGGAGAGGACACAGAGGAGCCTCTCATCCTCATCCTTTCAGTGCCCCAGACCTGCCTGGAGCTCACAGTCCCTGTGGAACATCCAGAAGCTCTGGATTCGCTGCCCTCCTGAGGGTTTATTGCAGCACAGTCCATCCGATTCCTGCCTCGCTGGGAAGAGGAAGAGGGACCAAACCCAGCTCCTGCTCTGCAGCACAGCCGGGGTTGGTGGATACAGGGATGGTGTCTCTTTCCACCGGAGCATCTCCCAAATTCCAGTGGAGCATCTCCCTCCAGTGGAGCAGCACCCCCAGCCCCGCTCCAGCCTTGCTTTTCCTCCTTCCCCCTTAATCCACACCACCTATCCGTCTCCCAAATTCCTCAGGAGAAGGTGACTTGCTAAATCAGGAATGTCCACTTCCTGTATCATTCCCTGCTTTGGATGGTTTATTATGATGGAAGGGACGAGCTCGGAGCCCGCTGGAATTTTAGAGAGAAAAGGGGGAGATTGTTTGTGCTGATGGAATTTTTGATCCGCGTTAGTTTTAAATGGAGCAGCCCCATAATTTAACCGGGAGATGTGAAAGCTCCAGCTCCAATGGCTGCTGTAATTAAGTGGGAAGGGAGGCGCCGCGAATGACAGGTTTCCATTTGCAGTACAAACACTCTTCCCAAAATTACGGGTGCTCGGCAACAAATGTGACACCTGTGGAAAGTGGGGAGGAGCAGCGGCTCATATCCATCTGAAAAGGGTGTGGAAGCACGAGCCAGGCTGAGCGGTGGAGCTGTTGGAAGGGAGACTCCGTGGGATCTGCACAGTGGGGAGTCAGGGCTGCCGCCGCTCCCGCGGGAGGCTGGAGGGGCTTCAGTTCTCACCTCCACGCTGTTCCCACTTGGCCAAAAGCCTTTTGTTTCCCCTGAGCTGCCCTTCCTGCTCCCGCAGGGATGGGGGTGCCAGCGGGGGCTGGAGCTGGGAGAGGCCGCTCCGTGGGGGCTCCTGCGCTGCGGGGAGAAGCAACAATTGCCTCCATTGAGCAGCTGGGAAGGGAATCCCGGAGCGGTGGATGGATGCACGTAGCTCCCGGGACATCTGCGGCTCGTCTGCCCCATCCTCCTCTGCTCCGGCTCCTCTCCCAGCTCCTTTCCAGCCTAAACCCCGCCCGGCTTCTCCGAGGCCGCTCTGGCTTTCGCGGGATCTATTCCATGACTGAAAACTAGGGGGAAGAATTACACCGGGATGGGAAGTGCCGGGAAAAGGCGGCTGGCGCAGGGAGGGCGGCTTCTCCCCTCTCTTACCTTGCGCTTCTGCAAGTCACAACTTTGTCAGGCTGTGAATTCCCAAACCCTGCAGGCTCCCCCTCTTTCCCAAGTCTCTCCGCAGCGCCAGCTGCTCGGCGGGGGGCCAGGGAAGTGTGTGTGGGGAGGGAATTGCATCCTTGCTCCAGCCTGCAGGCGGCTTGGGAAGCCAGAAGGGGGAATAAGGCAGGGATTCACCTTGTCCCGGTAATTCCTAAGGCAGCAGGGGAGGGATGGGAGCAGTGGCCGTGAACTTGGAATGACTCCGGTTAAACGGAAGGAAACCAAAGGCCCTCTCCAGCTCTCCCGGAGCCCCTTTAAGCCCTGGAATGGGCTCTGTCTCCCGCGCAGCAGCAATCCCCGAGCGTGGGGACACGGTGGGGACAGGGCCACAGGGCAGAGGTGCCTGTTCCCACTTTGCACGAGCATTGACCAATCCAGGCATCTCTGCAAGTGTCCCCACGGAGCGGTTGGAAGCACAGCTGCATGGAAGTGAAATCCTCTGGAAACCCAGGAGACGTGGTTAGGAAGCTGGTAAAGCTTCCTCCCCCCCCTCCTCCTCCTCCTCCTCCTCCCCGTGTGATGCAGAGCTCCTTCCCATGGTAGACACTTCTCCCGACCGTTCCAAGCAGAAGGGAGCCATGGCGACTTGGCAAGAGCTGCAAATCCGCCTTTGGAGCATGAATCAGCCCCATCCTCTCTGTGGAAAGGAACATTTTGGGAGGATTTATGGCATCGCGCGCTCCCATCGGCTCTGCTAAAGGCTCCAGATAAAAGGGTTGCAGTTTACAGCCCTGGAAAATTGGACTGACTTCCCTGCTGGGAGCACACGGCTCGCAGGAATGCTGCCCGAGATGTTCCCTCGGACAGAGGTGGCTGCAGGGAGCAGCTCTGGGGCTGAGGAGGTGCCTGGCTGGGCAGAACCTCGCTGGGGCACGGCTGTTCCTGACCCAGGGAGCGTCGAGAGAGGGAAAGACCCGGGAACGGCTTTGGAGAGGTTTCATCGAGCTCTGTTTTTCCTGCTTTTCCATCCGGGACCTGTCATGAACATCTTTTCCCAGTTCTTTATTTTGCCTTGTTTCAAGTTAATACTTCGTGGTGTCCAGAGAATTCTGGTACAAACCCAGCTCAGCCAGGAAAAGGCTGAATTCAGGGATATTCCCATCCAACCCAGCCTCAACCTCCTGATGTCCAAGTGATGAAATCCCATTTCTAAGCATCCCAAAAGATTGTCCCATCCCAAACTATTCCAAACTCAGGAGTTGCACTTAAACCTGCCACAGAAACATGTGGGAAATATGTGGGAAAGGCCAGTGGGCTCCTGACTTTCTTCCAGGACATTTCAGGAGCTTCAAGCTCAAATCACAAAGGAAAAATTCTCAACTTTAATATGAGTTAATACATTAATGACAGAATTTACAGAATCAGAATCAGGAGAAGAATTAGGAAGTTTGTACAAAAATAATGAGGGGAAAAAAATCAGGAAAATGCAGATATTAGGGAAGGAAATGAAGAGGTTTGGACAAAACAAATTAGGAAGTTTGTACAAAAAATTGAGACGCTTGAACGACAAATAAGTTTGCGGAATAAAATTTAGGAAGTTTGCAAAGAATAATTAGGGAAGATTGTGTTTGCACCGAAAGGAGCTTGCACAAAAAAATTAAGAAGTTTGCCACAAAATTAAGAAGTTCGCTGCAAAAGCTTCTAAAGCGAGAGCCCAGAATTTTTCGCGGGGAGGAGCTGCACAAAAGCAGCTCCCTGAACATGTTTTCCCTTTCCCAAAGCTGTTCCCTAAATGTCACTTTTATCGCCTTCTCTCCCAGCCTTTATGACCATATGTGTTTTTATGATATTCACAACATGCTTGTGCCACACAAGATGCAAATGCAATTTCCTGCTGGAGCGGCTCAATATGCACAGCAACAAACGAGGGACACAAAGGAAGGAGAGGTGGCTCCGGGAGGGGCTTTTTGCCCCCGCAGGGAATTACCTGGGAAAGGAAGAGGGAGCTCGGCTCTGCTCCTGCCCCTCGGGGGGTTCGGCCACGCCTCGTGCGAGGTGTCCTGCAACAGCTCCTTAGAGGAACCTCTCCGTGGTGGAATCCCGGAATCCCGGGCTGGGCGGGCTGGGAAACACCTCCAGGATCCCGGAATCCAACCTGTGACCGACCCTCACCTCTCCCCGAGTGCCAGCCTTGGACACCTCCCCTGCCAAGAATCCTCTCCCCGGGGAAATTCCTCCTGATGTCCAACCTGCACCTCCCCTGCCACAGCCTGAGGTCGCTTCCCGGTGTCCTGGCAAAATCCCACCTCTTTGGATTGTCTGCTACAATTCCAGAGAGCTGGAGAGGGACTTTGGACAGGGCACGAAGTGGCAAATTCCATCCTGGGATTGATAATCTGGGCTATCAACTCAGGAAGTAGAAAACATCAGAGAGGGAGTTTTGCAAACCAAAACAGAGCGTCCAAGGTAGGGAAATCCCATTTCCTGAGGAGTTTTAAACACCTTGGGACAGTTTTTCCCAGCTGGGAGCAAGTGTCACAGTGCCTGCCAAAGTGCAAATCGGGAGTTTGGCTTAGTGCTGGTGGCACATCCAGGGAAAAATGGGAAAAAAGAAGTCTTTGTCCTTAAAATATTCATCCCTCGGCTCCCAGCCTGACACGTGTAGTGGTTCGGAGGGAAATTCCTCCGGGCTTCAGCCGCCTGCTTTTGGCCTGGGTCGGAATTACTCACGGAATAATAAATTCCCATGAATTATTTACGGATTCCTCGTGTTCTACACCGAAGACAATTCCCACCTTGCGCTATGTTTTTACCTTGGCTCCTGCCTTGGGCTGCGGAGCGACTCCCGGCGGACCCCAGGTGCGGCTCTGTCCGTCTGGGAATGGGGATGGGCGTTCCCGCCGTGCTGCCGCAGCTCCACCCGCTCCTGCCGACGGGAACTTGGCTCAGTAAAACCCGGGGAAAACCCCATCGCTTCCTGCAAGAGAGGTGATGGAATTAGCCATGGAGAGGGGAGGTTCACACTGATCCTCTTTTCCCGCTTAGAAATCAGCTCCGGAGTGATTCAGGGGGCCAAGAGGGACTTCCAGAGGAGGCCACGGAGCTGCTCCAGGGCTGGAGCCCCTCTGGAGCCAGGCTGGGAGAGCTGGGGGTGTTCCCCTGGAGAGGAGAAGGCTCCAGGGAGAGCTCAGAGCCCCTTCCAGGGCCTGAAGGGGCTCCAGGAGAGCTGCACAGGGACTGGGAAAAGGCCTGCAGGGACAGCACACAGGGACTGGCTTCCCAGTGCCAGATGGGATATTGGGAAGGAATTCCTGGCTGGGAGGATGGGGAGGTCCTGGTGCTCAGAGAACCCCTGGATCCCTCAAAGCGTCCAAGGCCGGGCTGGATGGGGCTTGGAGAAGGAATTTGGGATGACCCCAGGGCAGATCCATCAGTGGCATCATGAAGCTGGGATCCTGTGTGGCACCAGGGAGAGCCCTCCTGGACTCCAGCCCCAACCACTGGGAAATGTGAATTTATGGATTTCTACCCCAAAATGGGAATTTAATTGAAAATGTAAAAAACTCTGACTCAAACACAGAAAATTAATTGAGTTTTACTCAAATAACCCGGAGTCCCACGGGGAAGAGGCCAGACAATTAACAGAGGAGCTGTTTCAGTGGGGCTGTGAGGGAATTTGGGATCTGCTCCCTCCCCTGGGCTGAGCTGGAGGAGAATCCCCCTCCTGGATTTCCCTGTAATCCGCAGCGGGATTTTCCCCCAATATCCCCTCGCCCTAATCTGGGAGCTTTTGTGCCTCCTCCTAAGGAGCTGGAGAACAAGAGGATTAAGAGAAGAACCCCTTGGAAAATCCCAGCCCGTGGTAGCGCTCGGTGCGGGCCGAACAATTCCGATCTAATTGATCACGGCATTAATTCCCCCTGATCTCCGTGTGCTCAGGGAGCCTGCTGGGACGTTCCTAATCAAATCACAACTAATTCCAAGCAATCTGACGCTGCCGAGGCTTCTGGCTCTCTTTTGGGGAGTCGGGGGATGTGAGACGCGTTTTCCATCCTGCTCCGAGCGCAGGCGCTGGAAAAAAGGGCCTCTAAAATCGCACGCGGCGCTGAGCGGGAGCGCGGGACTCGCGTGGCTCGGGGGAGTGAAACGGGAAATGGGAACAAGCTGCCGAGTCACAGCGCCCTGAGATCAGCAGGTCCGCCACGGGAGAGGCTTTGGGGCCACCCCAAGGCCCGGCCCTGAGCACTTCCAGGGATGCAGCAGCACAGAGAGTGAGCGAATCCTTGGTATTTGATGTATTTGGGAATTCCAGGGCTGCTCATCCCCTTCCAACCAGCGAAACACCGGAGTATGGAACTGGAGGCGGCGTTTTTACCTCCCAGCTCGGATGGAGCCCATCCAAAAACCCCCAGCAAGACCAAAGGAGCGGGGATGTGTCGCTCATCTGGGCTAAATCAGCGGGATTTATGGATTTCATCCCGCCCAGGCACTGCTCCCACTCCCCTGGCGAGGGGTGCCGGCATTCCCGGGGTTCCTCAGCCAGGTGCTCCCCTTTGACCCCAACCTGTTAAAGCCTCCGAAGGTTTCAGGTTCCCTGTGTTTGGAAAACGCCAATAAAAGGTGCTTTATTGATTCTAATTAAATCTTTTTTTCCAAGGTGGAGCAGATCCCAGTTAACTTTAATTTAGGGCTGACATTTACCCACTGCTGGAGGAGGGGGAATTCCGAGTGGACAATTCATTGCAATTTGAGGGGAAAATATCCTTGAAATGCCAGAAAAGTGCATATTTAACATTTGCAGCAATTAAGTGATTTTAATTCAATAATAAATCCCTCCTGTCTCTATTTCCCCTCATCCCTGACTCCTGGCCTGGCACGGGGACTGAACTGCACTAATTCCTCCTTTTTCCAGTGTAAATAAGCTCTAAGTCCTTTTTCCAGCCAGGCAGCAGCTTTATAATTTCACTTTTTGTCACAAAATCCTTCGGGGTTTTTTTCCTGCAACAAGTTTTTCCTTCTCTCCCGCAAAACGAGTCCAGACTATCCCGCATCTGGTCGGGGTGGGAATTCCTCTACAGCACCATCTGGAATAGTTTTTATGGAAACACAAAGAAAATTCTGCCACAACCCCCCTGGCTGCCCTCAGACATCCTCAAACTTTTGTTCCAAAGTCACTTGGAAGCACCTGGGTTTATGGGATGCAACATGTAAGGGAAAAGAGAAATTTCAGGATGTAAGGGGGGGGATCCAGGGCAGGAGGAGCTTGGGCTGGAGGAGGCCATGGAGCTGCTCTGAGAGATGGAGCCCCTCTGGAGCCAGTTGGGAATGTCCAGTCTGGAAAAGAGAAGGCTCCAGGGAGAGCTCAGAGCCCCTGGCAGGGCCTAAAGGGGTTCCAGGAGAGCTGGAGAGGGACTGGGACAAGGGATGGAGGGACAGGACACAGGGAACGGCTTCCCAGTGCCAGATGGGATATTGGGAAGGAGTTGCTGTCTGGGAGGGTGGGCAGGCCCTGGCACAGGGTGCCCAGAGCAGCTGTGGCTGCCCCTGGATCCCTGGCAGTGTCCCAGGATGGGGCTTGGAGCACCCTGGGCCAATGGAAAGTGGGATGAGATGATCCTCACGATCCTTCCAAGCCAAACTTTCTCTGAGAGGGGCTGGACCCCCGGGCAGCCCTTCCCTCATCCTTCCAGCTGGAAGAGTGGGGTCTAACCCCAGGCATGTGCCCTCTGGAAGCTCCCTTTGGAATGTGCCCTCTGGGATGTGCCCTCCAGCCGGCCACACTCGGGCCCCATCCATCTCGGGGGTCCGGCCGGGAGCTGCCGCGCCCTTTGCCGCGTCCCGCTCCAGATGTTTTCCCTGGCAGGGTCCCGGAGCCGGCCCCTTTTGGAGCACAGTTGGCTTAATGAGAGCCATTAGTTAGGAACTGTTAATGAAGTTTTCTCTCCTAATTAAGCAGCCCTGCACCTTGCGACACATGGCGTTCCCGAATCCCGGGAGCAGGTGGAGCTGTGGTGGGAATCGCGCTGGGATTCAGCCGGGTGAGTCCCATTAATGAAGGGCAAGGATGGGAAGGCACCCAGGCTGCACCCTCGGACACCCTGCAAGCCAGCTGCACTGGGAATTCAGGGATTTGGGCTCTTGGATGAGAATGGTCTCATCCTGGAAAACCTCAGCCCGTCCCTGGTCAGGTTTGTCCCTCAGGATAAGGCTGGAAATGGGAAAAAGGAGAAATGAAGAGAGGGAATGGCAAAGCCAGGCGGGGAGGGAACACTCCCTGTCCTGGTTCTGCTGAGCAAACATTCCCATCTTTCACGCTTCCAAGTTTGCCCAAGTCCCTGCTGTGTGGCAGCAGCCAGGAATTTGGGATTGTATTTTCCCCCGTGATATCAAATTCCGCCCTTTGTGTCAATACAACCATGGAAAAAAAACATTTGATTCCCATTTTAAAACATCATATTATTTCTTTTGCAATCACGTCCTGTCCCATGGGGTTTCTTCATCTACAGCCTCCGGCTGTGTGTTTCCAGAGAGGACAAGAAAATATCATTTACAAACAGAAATATTTGTGGAACAACGTTCCTGAGTTTTCAATTATGGCAAAGTTCGTTGACAGAACGAGGGGAAAACACAAAATATTTAAATGGAAACCTGCTTCCCATATTCCCTGTGCTCCCTAATAGTTTTTGGTAGTACAAACC
This sequence comes from Notiomystis cincta, assembly GCA_013398075.1. Lineage (NCBI taxonomy): Eukaryota > Metazoa > Chordata > Aves > Passeriformes > Notiomystidae > Notiomystis > Notiomystis cincta. Next base: position 31,332 of record VZRX01006210.1, read on the forward strand.
CATGACCAGTGACCCCAGTAAGGGCTGTGATTGGAACTGGGGATTGTCCACCCATCCCTGCCTCACCTGGGCTCTCCCCACCCACACCCCGGGATCTTCCCGAGGAGTTTTCCTCCCTGGAGCAAGTTTCCAGGTTGGATTTAGCTTTGCTGGACTAAGCACATTATTAATTGGGTATCTTTTATTTACAGTTCCATTGCCTGGAATATCTGCTGGGGTCGGTAATTGGATTTTGGGAACCCAGTAATTAAAAAAGTCCAAGGAGAGATAAACGGGAGCGTCCGTAAATAACGGCGTGGGAGAAGGGACATCCATCACCTGGATTAAATGATTTCAGATCATACTGGAACACCTTAATTTTAATTTACAGCTTCCTGAGGATTTACAGCCGCTGCAGACTTTGTTTTCCTCCACCTGCCCCGGAGAAAAAGCTTTCCAGGAATCCTTGGATATCCTGGGTGGTAATCTCGGTGTCCTGGGTTATTTTGGGGGCTGAGAGAGGGCCAGAGGGTGATTCCCAGCTGGCTGAGGGATGTCTTCCCAGGCACTGGGAATGTGATTTTTCCAGGATTAAGGGCTATGCCAGGAGCAGCTGTCACCCCCTGGCTGGCAGTGGTGCCCTGTGATCCCCACCCTGTGTCCCAGCTCCCAGGCTGATATTCCAGCAGCTCCACTCTGCCCGAGGTGGGAACAGGGATTATCCTGACCAAGGGTGGGATTACTTCCCTCCCTGCCTGGACAGGCCTCTGGAATTCCTGCCTTAACACCTGGATAATCTTCAGCATCTGGATTCCCAAAGCCAAGGGATGAAGCTGTTGGAGGCAGGAATTGCTGGGGCAGGAATAACTCCAGCAATCTCCCTGCTCTCAGCTCTGTTCCCAGGTACGGAATTCTGGGAGCCTCTCCAAGGACTTGTGGCATGGGGGGACCTTAATTTTCCTTGGGATGCAATGTCAGGGATTTCATGTAGGAATCTGCCCTGTAGTGAGGGGAAGGAGCAGTTTTATTCAGGAGGGTGGGTTTAAAAATAACGATTTCCAATCTGGCCAGCAATAGGGAATTCTGCTGAGACAAACTGGGAATTCTGCTGGGATGGTCGGGCAGGACCCCATCCCCTGGGGCTGGAGTGCAACACGATGGAGTTTCTTGACACTGATCCAATATTTTCCATGGCATTTTCCATTTCAGCCCACTTTTCCAGCTTTTGTTTCGTTCCAAATTCCTGCAAGAAGGAAACTCCTGGGCTGCCGAAGCTGCTCCTGCTGTTTGGAGTTTATTTACCTGTTCTGCCCCAGCGAGCTGAACGTCCTTCCCTGTCCCTCCTGGAACGTGCCATCTTTCCAGAATCCACTGGATAAGCGCTTGCTGTGGAGAGCAGGGATCGGTTTGGGAGGTTTGCTCTCCCAGAATTCCACGTTTTCCTGGCACCGGCTCAAAAGATGACAAATATCCTGAAAGAAAACAGAGGCTTTATTGTTGCTGTTTGAGGGGATGGGCACGTCCCAAGTGGAGCTGGCTTGGGAACCGGGCTGGGATTTGGGATAAGGGATTCCAAGGTGCCCGTTAATTCCGGATTGCTAATTCTGCCTGCCTGGTCTGGGGGAGAAAAAGCCGAGGGAGGGCGAGCTGCTGCCGGCCATCGCTGCCGTGTGACAGCGCTGCTCTTCCCGAGCCTCTGGAAAATGTCACTTGGGAAGCGCTGCTGCCACAGGCGCGTTTTCCCCGGCGCCGGGAGGGAGTGGCAGAGCTCCGAGCATCTCTTGGAAACATGGGGGGAAAAGCCCAGCTCGGAATGCTGCATCCACAGCAGAGAAGGGAGCAGGGAAAGGATTGCAAAATGTTATTGGGAATATGGGGGCATCTTGCCAGCTCCTCGTCCCGCTGGGTCCAGGTTACAGGGAGGGTGGAAGTGTGGGAAGCTGTGGATACCCAGGATTCCTGTGGATGGGGGTGTTCGATGGGATGCTGAGCATGGACGGTCTGAATCAAAAGCCAACATTTCCCAGACCTTCCGCTGTTTGTCTCCCCATAAAAAGAAATCCTAAGCCACAGGAGTCACTTGAATCCGTGTTCTTCCAGGCTGGAAACACTCGCATCCCACATCCAGCCTCCTTCTCCCGAGCTCCCAACAGCCTGTGCTGTGTCGTGCCAGACAGAAACAGGCGCCAAGCTCTTCCCCAAAAAAATTGCACTGAAGGAACACCTTGCTCATTCCGAGAGATGGGGCACATGTCAAAAGAGATGACGGAAAGAAATTGGCCTCGGAACCCTGCAGGGGGAAGGGGAGTCGGTTTGGGAAAGTGGGAAGGGCTGGAGGATGGAGGGATAGGACAAGGGGAATGGCTGTTTAGCCCACGGGATATTGGGAAGGAGCTCTCGGCTCCTTGGGCTCCAGGCCACCGCCCCTATCCCCTGGCTGGCTCCAAAAAGTGGGCTCAGCTGGACCGAGGCTCCCCTCGTATCCTCGCCTTCCCCCTTCCCACAGCGAGTGCTCCCAGGAGCCGCTCCCGGCTGCCTGCGGCGGAGCCTCTTCCCGTTTTCCCAGGGCTCTGTGCTGTTGGAAGGGGCTGAGCCGGCGGCTGCCAGCTCCGGGTACAGCCTGCGATCCTTGTGCGGGAGCCCGGCGGGTTCGGGGCTCAGCTGCTCCGAGCGGATGCTCCGGAGCCTGGCGTGGGGATGAGCTGCCAGTTCCATATGAATATTAACCATCTGCGGGGTGGGAGCTGCAGCTCTCGACTCCCTCGTGCTCCAGCTCTCCATTCCTTCTCTTCCTTGCTTTTAGTGTTTGGGTGGAGCAAAGCAGTGCACACCCGTGTTCTCCGGACACCTTCTCCCCACTCTTTGGCAAATGAAGCTTCCCAAAGTGAATTAATTTGGATAGATAATTACTATAGATATTTTGATGGATCATTATGAGAGTTATCCTATCCCTGGCAGCGTCCCAGGCCAGGCTGGATGGGGCTTGGAGCACCCTGGGATAGTGGAAGGTGTCCCTGCCCTGGCAGAGCGTGGAATGGGATGGGCTGTAAGGTCCTTTCTGTCCCAAACCATTCCCGGGCTCTGGACAGGGCATCCCCACGAAGTCAGGGCACTGCCATGCACTGAACCTGGGAACAGGAAACAGCTGGCTGTCCATGGAAGGAAGAACCTTCCCCGCTGCTCGAAGGGAAGGTTTCTCTCTGGAATTCTGGTCACTTCCTGGGGATGCCGTGCCCAGAATCCTGGGATCAGGAGGCACCATCCCCAGAGTGAGTTTGTCACTCCCATCCCATCCCATCCAACCAATCCTTGTGTTCCCCTTCGCCACCATCCCTCCGGTCTCCACGGCCTTCCCAGTTCCCGGGAACTTTGCAGCTCCCTCATTACCAAAGGTTGTATTTAAGATTCCCGTGTCTCTGGCTTAATAACCCCCAAATGAGTCCCACCGGAATTAGCCGTAATTAAGGACATTGTGAAATATGGCGGGGGCAAAGGGAATTACACTGTACTACTTTATTAATAATATTCCTTAACGACACTGGAAATTGCTATTAGGCCTGAACATTCCTGCCTGGATATGGAAATAGTCTTTTGCTATGCTAATCTAGCACAATTTTCTTTTCAATGTAAACAAATTATCCTCTATTAATATGCTGTTCTCCTTGCATAGTTAATTATTGTAACAGTAAGGAATAAAATGCTCCGGCTTTCGCTGTTTCGGATGGAAAAAGGGCTCCATAAATACTTTAATAGGGAGCTAATTATGCACAGAATTCCGATGCTGAAAATGTGTTTGTAATTGCATTAAAATGGTCTTCTGTTCAAATATTGGGAAGCCAGCTAATTGGAGGCGAGCTGGAATTTCAATATTGTGAATCAATGATTTCCATACACTCCCCTGTTTGGTTGTGTTTCTCTTCATATTTGACTTTGGGAATGAAGGGAATATTTAATGGTGCTTAATATGAGCAGCTCCAGGTTTGATATCCGGGAGGAAGCGGGTGGAAAGCAGGAATTTCCGAGGTTTGGGCCGTGGTGTTGGCCTGGATTTGGGTGGGGGCTCCCATGGGAGCACCTTAAGGAGAGCACTCGCTCCTCACCAGGTGGGATCGACCTCGTCTCCCAAGGAACAGGAGCAGAGGGAAAGGCCTCAGGTTGTGCCAAGGGACGTTCAGGCTGGATTTTAGGGAAAATTCCACCAAATTTTCCAACCTGAACAATTCCATGATTCTCCCAGGGGATGACGCCACCAACCCCGGGCACGAAGAGCCACGTGGAGTTGCGGCAGCACGCAGCCACAGGGCCAGGCCAGGATGGGGACAGCGAGGCCACGGAGCTCCAGCGGGCGGGAGCAGAGGTGGGAAACACGGACAGTGGGATCACGGAATGCCGAGGCGTCGGCACCGCATCCGAGGACGGCTTTGGAGCGGGAACAGGCAAACAGCTTGTGGCACAAAGCAAAGGAGAGAATTCCAAATGGCTAATCTCCAGCCACCCACACAAGTTTTGTCTCTCTTTAGCACCTTTCCCTGTTGCTAAGTCTCGCATCCAAAAAACCGGAGAGGAGACACTCCAAAGACACTCCAAATTATGCAGCAATATTGTGTCGAGCAGCTGAAAACAGGCTGGGAGCGGAGCTCGGCAACGCGGCGCAGTCCTGGTTATCTTTAGGAAAACGCTGATTATCTTTAGGAAATGCTGATTATCTTCAGGAAATGCTGATTATGCTCAGGAAATGCTGATTATCCGCAGCCCGCTGACCCGGGGCTGTGCCGGGATGGGCCAGAAGGGGCCGGGACAAGGATGGTTCTGTCCTGCTCAGCCCAGCTCGGCGGGGTCTCGGAAGGCCCCCTCGGCTGTCCAGCATCCCAAAAGCAGGGAAGCCACATCCCTGCCATTTGTTGCACACAATCCCAGCGCTCCCGAGCACCCCCGGCCACGCAGGGAGTGCTGTGTGTGCGGAGCAGCTCCGTTTGGGATCGCAGGGGCAGGAGAGCCGCCCTGGAAGGGCGGTTTTATCCCTGAAATCCCACATCTGCCCCTCTGATTAAACAGGAGCACCTTCATGTGCCACACGAGCGACCTGAGGTCATTTTTAGGGGAGAAAATTCCTTCAAGTCCACCTGAAGGCGCATGGCACGGGCAGAGGAGAGCCTTCCAAGGGAAAATTCCCGACAAATTAGCTCAGGCCAGGAGTTAGCACTCCAATTTTCGTAACAAATACTCCAGCAAACTCAATTCCTTAAGCTTGCTCGTAGGAAGCACAAGAAATCATCTGCT
>VZRX01006211.1:0-16419 GCA_013398075.1 Notiomystis cincta
TCATTTCCAAATTTATCACAGGGACACAGTGGGTTTCAATCTCAGGCAGGCTGGAAGCACAGGAGAGATGGAGCTGGTGTTACCCACTCCACTCCCAAGGGGTGTCCCCACCCAGGAGCACCCCAGCCAGGAGGATGACCACTCAGGTGAATTTTGGACAGGGTGCTGTGAGGGTGTCACCAGCCCTCACCTCACAGGTTGGCATCATATGCTGCATTGGTGAAGATGCCCGGCGCTCCTAGGTCACTGGAAGGCAAACACAAGGGTGGCACCTTAGGGAGTGCAAGGAGTGTGTGAGGGGCAAGGGTGTGAGCACCGCCGTGTTGGCCCCAGAGATGCTCCCATGTAAAAACAGCCTCACACAGGCAGATCTGGGTGTCAGCAGGATGAACACAGGGCTGTGACAGTCACAGGGCAGAGCCACCCTCCTGCAGAGCACAGCTCTCACCTGGTGGGTTTCAGGAGCTTTCTCTTCTCCTCTGATATCGGTGTTGAAATGTCCATGGACACATAGAAAAGAAATAACCAGATCTGTTTAGTGAAGGCCATGAGAAGCTGCAGCAGCAGCATCTGAAATAGAACGGACTTTAACAAGCTTGGGGTGGGGCTGGGAGAGGGCTGAAGCAAAGCTTGGGGTGGGGCTGGGAGAGGGCTGAAGCATTTGCTGCCTTCTTCAGAGTGATGGTGTTTATCTGGCTCTGCCCTCCAAACCTGGCTGCCGACACTTTCAGCTGGACAAACTACGATGGACCCAAGCAACTCAGCAAATAAAACATGTGAACAGAGGCAATCACACTGTTAAACTCTTCTGATCACCCCAGCGTCCCCTGGGACTGTCACCACCTTGCCTGAGAAGCCCTGGCCAAAGCTAGGGTGGGCTGCAGGAAGCATTTCTGTACCTCTGTCACTGAGCCTCTTGGCAAGGAGGGCAATGAGCCCCCCAGAGAGCACCACACCAGCTACTGCCAGGGCTGAGCCACTGCTGTAAGCCAGGACTTGCTTTAAGAAGGCACCATCCTCTGAAACAAAGCCACAGAGCCACACATTAGAAAGCTGTCAGGACTTCACAGCCCCCCTCCCCACTCCCCCCTTCAGGACATGCTTGGAGGAAAGCTGCAGTGCTAGAGGAGCTGGGGATTCCCACCATACCTGCACAGACAGGGGGATTCCTCGTCCAGTTTCCCGTGGCTTCACACCGCAGCACCTCTGCTCCCATCTGAACAAACCCCTCCTCGCAGGAAAAGGTGCATGTGGAGTTGTAGGTGAAGTTCCCATGCACATGAGAGCAGCTCAGCCGGCCTCTGCTGGGGGAGGCCAGCACTGGGCAGCTGATGGCTGGACATGAAGCACAACAGGAGCATCAAGAGGACAGGACTGATGGCAGTGGGAGGGCTGGCAAGCTAGGGGATAAACTGACACAGCCTGGGGTGCTGGGGAGAGCGCTCTGCTACAACAGAGCCCTTCCAGACAGGTGTGAGATCACAAGATTTACCTTTGCAATGTGTAGGGTCCCCAGTCCAGGTCCCCGTGGCTGTGCACTCACGGCTCTCTGGGCCCATCAGCACAAACCCCTTCTGGCAGGAGAAGGCACACGTGGAGCCAAAGGTGAATTCTCCATGGAGGTGGGAGCAGGCAGCCTGGCCCATCTTGGGGGTGGTCAGTGCTGAGCATTTGATGGCTGCAAGGGTAAAGAGGCAAACCTCAAAAAGGAGCCTGGGAGACTACACTGCTGGGACCAAGGGGCTGGGGACACATCATGGTGTCACTCCAAGGCCAATGACATCCTGAGCTGTGGCAGCAGCTCTACCTTCACAGCGAGGAGCATCCCCTGTCCATGTTCCCGTGGCTGTGCACTTGCGACTGCCTGACCCCACCAGCACAAACCCTGCCTGGCAGGAGAAGGCACACGTGGAGCCAAAGGAGAAGTCTCTGTGGAGGTGGGAGCACTTCAGCTCTCCCTGGTCTGGAGTTCTGAGCACTGGGCAGGCAATGGCTGCAGGAACAGAGATACATTTGCAAGCTGCAGTCTGGGGACTACGAGGCTAAACTATTGCAACAAGAGGACCAAGAGGGTCCTCTAGGGAACCTCCCATACTCAACACAAGGCCTGTGACACCCTGAGCAGGAGAAATACCTTCACAGTGTGGTGTGTCCCCTGTCCAGGTCCCCATGGCTGTGCACTCACGGCTTTGCAGCCCCATCAGCACAAACCCCTCCTGGCAGGAGAAGGCACACGTGGAGCCAAAGGTGAAGTTCCCATGGAGATGGGAGCAGTTCATCTCTCCCTGGTCTGGAGCACTGAGCACTGGGCAGACAGTGGCTGCAGAGTGAAGAGGTACACATCAAGCAGGAACTTGGGAACCAGGAGACTAAAATTCTGGGACCAGGGAGCTGGGGAACACCACAGTGTCACCTCAAGGCTAGTGACAACCTGCAGTCCAGCAGCAGCTCTACCTTCACATTTTGTTGCGTCCCCTGTCCATGAGCCCATGGCTGTGCACTCACGGCTCTCTGGGCCCATCAGCACAAATCCTGTCTGGCAGGAGAAGGCACACGTGGAGCCAAAGGTGAAGTTCCCATGGAGGTGGGAGCAGTTCATCTCTCCCTGGTCTGGAGCTCTGAGCATTGCACAGCTGATGGCTGCAGGGCAAAGAAGCACACTTCAGGCAGGAAGGAGCTTGGGGACTATGAGGCTGAATTCTTGTGATGAGAGGACTAAAAAGAGAACATCCCAGGCTCTGTGTAAGGCCTGTGACACCTTGAGAAGCAGCCCTACCTTCACATCTTGTTGCATCATCCCCTGTCCATGCCCCTGTGGCTGTGCACTCACGGCTTCTTGATCCCACCGGCACAAATCCTGTCTGGCAGGAAAAGGCACATGTGGAGCCAAAGGTGAAGTTCCCATGGAGGTGGGAGCATTTCAGCTCTCCTTGGTCAGGAACACTGAGCACTGGGCAGGAAATGGCTACAGGGATAGAGAAACACTTTGAGCAGGAGTCTGAGGACTACAAGGCTAACCTGTTCAGTCTGAGAGGCTTCAGGGGAGCCCTAGTGTCACGCCACGGCCAGTGACATCCTGAGTTTTAGCAGCAGCTCTACCTTCACAGTGTGGAGTGTTTCCAGTCCAGGTCCCCGTGGCTGTGCACTCACGGCTCTCCTGCCCCTTCAGCACAAACCCCTCCTGGCAGGAGAAGGCACACGTGGAGCCAAAGGTGAAGTTCCCATGGAGATGGGAGCAGTTCATCTCTCCCTGGTCTGGAGCACTGAGCACTGGACAGACAGTGGCTGCAGAGTGAAGAGGTACACATCAAGCAGGAACTTGGGAACCAGGAGACTAAAATTCTGGGACCAGGGAGCTGGGGAACACCACAGTGTCACCTCAAGGCTAGTGACAACCTGCAGTCCAGCAGCAGCTCTACCTTCACATTTTGTTGCGTCCCCAGTCCAGGTCCCCGTGGCTGTGCACTCACGGCTTCTTGATCCCACCAGCACAAATCCTGTCTGGCAGGAGAAGGCACACGTGGAGCCAAAGGTGAAGTTCCCATGGAGGTGGGAGCAGCGCATCTCTCCTTTTTCTGGAGCACTGAGCACTGGGCAGGTGATGGCTGTAATGGGAGAGCACGTCTCAGAGACAGAATAGATGCGGTTAAATCTAACGAGTCAGGCTGAATCCAAATAAAATCTTACCCAGACTCACCTCTTCAAAACTGTAGTTGGTACAATGATTTTTCTGCCCTACAAGCGATTTCCTCAGGGGGACAGAGTTGCTGCTCTGCCAGAGCCCTGTTTAATTCTTTCTACTCTGGGCCAAAGCCCCTGGGAGGAAGGACCACAGCTGCTGCAGTCGCGTTCATCTCCCTCCCTTTACTGGAGCAGAGACCAGCCTCTGTCCTCGTCACAGGCAGGAAGATGGCTTTGGGATGTAAGGCATTGCAGTGGCTAAAGGGGGTGTGTACCTCCCAGCCTGTGCCCAGGGTGTGTTTTGCTGCATGGCAGGACAGTACCCAAGGTTTGCTGGGGTAAGCTGCCTGTGGGACCGTGACAGTTCAGTGCCAGCAGGGCATTAACACCACCCAGCCCAGCTGAGACAGACTCCATTCTCTGCACCTTCAGCTTGCAGACTGACGCCAAGCACTTTCCTAGGCAGACTTTTCCTTTCATAGCTATTTTACAGGCATTCTGGTTTCCCAGAGAGCCCCCAGAGGTGTCTGTTGGGAACATGCTGAGCGAGTGGGAGCAGTTTGACCCAGCCCCTTCTGGGGCCAGCCAGCATTGGGCACACAATGGCTGCAGGCAGGCATGGAGCAGAGTTTGAGGCAGGGCAGGCAGCCTTGTCCCTCACAGTCCTTGCAGCACCCTCAGCCTTGCTTGCAGCCTTGCCCCACTGGTTTTTGCAGTAAGCCCAACTGGCAATGCCTGCTAACACAACTTAGTTACCAGCACAGGTGACCAACTGACTCGTCTGATTGTTTGCAATAAAACAAAAATCAATCATATTACAGCCAGTGGGAAAAAAAACCTAGCAAGCTGGGAACGCAAGCCCCTAGCAGCCTGAAAAACCTGGAGCACACAGGCTCAGCCCAGCTTGCCTGTGGGGATTTTCACAAAATTGGGAGCCACCTCCTGCTCTGCCCCTGCTGGGATGCTGGTTACAAAACAGTCACATCATATATCCATGCCTGTTCCCCTTAACTGCAGAAAGTTTTGCTGGCCTCAGCTACCTAAGGCAAGTCCTGGGTTGGGCCACAGGCCCACCCTGCACTGGCAGCAGCAGCCCTAACTTCAAGGCAGGCTTCTTTTAAAAAGAATATACATGCAGAGATGCTGCCCATTCCCAACCCTTCCCAATATGCAGGGTCCCCAGTTGCATCCCATGTCTGCTCCAGTCCTCGACTCACCCCATCCTTGCGCAAGGCTGCAGGTGAACCACACAGCAGCCCAGCAAAGGTGGAGCAAGGCTCTTGCACCCCCAAGAAAGCCCTGCAGTTCTCTCAGATGACTGGTGCCTGGCTGCAAACCCTCAAGCTACTGACAGGAAGACTTTCTCTGCCCCTGCAGCACAATATGCCACAACTTTCTCTCCTTTGTGGTTTCCTGCCACACTGTGTCCCTCCCAACTTATATGTAACCTCATTTCATGAGTCCTTATCCCTGTTCAAGGTGGCCCACCCGTGCCAGGATACACCTTTCCCCTGGCTGTGGGACAGCAGCCCTCCTTTTCTCTTTCCCAAAATGCCAAACACCTCCTAAGGCAGATCAGGGTGGGCTAGGGGATAGAGACAGTGCCACAGGGTTGACAGAAGAGCCAGGACACCATCCTGACCTCACACTTGGTGCACACAGGGTGCTGATATCTCAGTGGGATTCAGGACAGTGAACATGGGCACAGGGACAGCCAGGCAGCTCGCAGCTGCTCTGCCCATTGCAGCCTCCTCAGGGAATCCCAGCCCACATGCAGCACCAGGAGATGCTTCCACAGTAGCTAAGGGCACAGCAACACTTGCCTGAACAGCATTGGGCACACAGGGCTGTTCCCCACAAAGCATCAGTGCTGCATCCCTGAGACCCTCAGCCCTTGCCAGGCCCTACCTGTGCAGGTGGGGATGTTTGTTGACCACTCTTGGGAAGGCAGGCACCGCAGCATGCCCGCCCCTTGCCGCTCAAACCCTTCCTGGCACCCAAACTCGCAGGTGGAATTGTAGCTGAAGTCTCCGTAGGGATGGCTGCAGTTCATGTGTACTCCCTTGGGCTCCAGCTTGGCACACTGCACAACTGGGAGAGACACAGTACCACAGCCTGTTAGGAGCACAGGAACCCTGCTTTGTCACTAGGGTTTGGACCCTCCAGCAGGGAGGGAAGGGTGGGGATGGATGTCTCACCATCTGCGCACTCAGGGCCGTGGAAGCCGGGGTAGCACTCGCAGCGGTAGCTCCCAATGGTCTCCACGCACTCGCCACGCTGGCTGCACGGGAAGGGCTGGCAGGAGGCTGCACACACAGGGCATGGTCACCAGGAGCTGCTGGCCACCCCGCCAAGGTCCCCAGCCCACCCAATCCAGCTCTGCTCCGCAGTTCCCCTGCTCACCCCGGTAGCAAAGCGCCTTTTTCTTCCGGTTGCAGGGCTCGTCATTCCACTTGCCGGACTGCTGCGGCCGCTGGATGTAGATCTCCACGCAGTCCTGGTTGGAGCGGCGGTTGTTGGGCTCCCCGACTGCCCAGTTCTCTGCCTCCTTGGTCAGCGCCTTCCTGGTGCCCACCCAGGTCCAGGTGCCGCCCAGCTTGCGGATGCCGATCCAGTAGTAGCGCCCATGGTAGGGCAGGCTCTTGTTGAGGTACTCAATCTCCTGCTGGTTCTGGATCGCCACCAGGTCGGTAAAGAAGGTCTGGCAGTAATTCCTGGCCTGCTCCCACGTGTAGTCCCCTTGGTCACTGTAGTGATACGTCCAGGCACTCACCTCCACCCACAGCACCGTGCCTGTGAGAGAGGACAAAGTCTGAGATTGATGCAGAAAGGATGGGAACTGGGTCAGGGATGGGATCCCTTGGGACATGAAGGGGGGCTAAGCCTGGAATCATGGCCAAGAGATGCCAGTGATGGGCTGGGTGAAGGGATTGGATGAAGAGACAAGTGTGGATGAGAATGGGGCTCTATGGGTACACAAAGACCTGGGTACACCCTCAGGCATGGCAGAAGGAGCTCAGGACAGAGGGGGATGGCACAGGGATGAGGAAGGTGGAGGTGACAGGGTGAAGGCTGAGATGGGGCAGCACAGGATGGGGCAGGCAGAGTCCAGGAGGCAGAAGAGCCCCAGGCAGTGATGTCAACTCCTCCTCCAGTATAAGGACTGAAAGCTCAGCCTTGTGGTGCTGTTCCCTTGCCCACGAAAGCTTCCCAAAGGGGAAAGCCCCACTTCAAGATGGTTCCATAAACACGGTTCCTTCCTTAAGTGCAGATGTGTACCACGTCTGTTTTCTTGCTTTACCCTGCTCCATGAGAGTCAGACTGGGGCAAGGCAGCGCAGCCAGTACACCCTCACCCCCAAAAGCACTTGGGCCCCAACCTTCTCATCTGAGCCAGAGATGGTCCAAAGAGTCTTGTAAAACTCAGTGTTGCAAAACAAGGTCTTTCAAAAACAAGCTCTCATCATGACCATGCCCACTGGGTAGGGCAAAGCCAGAAAGTAACTGGAACCCACACCCAGAAGTGAAAGGCACTTTGCTGAAACCCTGCTCTTATTTACAGCATTTCACACCACCACTTTATGCAATCAAAAGATTTTAGCCACAGAAAGAAGCTTCCTTCATTCTCCCCAGAAGCAGCTATCTCCACAACTGCAGAAAGTGATGTGGGGATATCATATCTCCATCTGAGCAGAAAGCGAGATGGGGATCAAAGTCTCTATTTGTGCTCCAAACAGCCTGGCTTACCCTGTATCTCAGGAGAGCATTATCACACTGCAGTTATGCAAAGATCTGAACACTGGTGATTAGATGCGGATACACGTCTTCTAAAGTCTAATTAGGGCTGTAATTTGGTCCATTCTTATACATTTTTCTAAGTAATTTCCCATAATTTGTCTGGTTTTCCTTGTGAAAGAGCAAACTATTCTCTTTGTTCAACAGAACCGAAGCTGAGGAAAATATGGTTCCCTCTTTACCTTTTGGGAATTCTGGGCTGCAGGACAGGAACTCGGGGCCCCTTCTGGGAGCGTGCCCCACCCTCAGCTCCCACTACCCTCCTCCTGGCCCCTGCTGCTCCCCAGCACGGCTCAAGGCAGCTGCCTGCTACCCTCACATGCCCCATCCCCAAACTGAGAAGGGCCAAAGGGTGACATCTGTTCCATGTCCATCCTCCACATGCTCTACCAGTTACATCCTCTCTATGGCACAGCTCATCTCTCCTGTCTTATGCTACCTTTCCCTGCCCCAACTGTTGTTGATTCCCCAAATGGGTGCTGTTTTCCTGTGTTTTGACCCCTTGGCTCCCCTGGCAGCCCTGGTACCTCTTCCCAGGGTACTGCTCAGCACTCTCCATAGTTGATGTGCCTTTGCCTTTTTGTTTTCTCTGAGAGCCAAGTCTCAGCCTCCTCCTGACACCTGTGCACTTACCTCATTTCTGTTCCTTAGCTCAGTCACTAAGGTTTTTCGGAAAATAATTCAGCTCACAGAGTATTTCAAGGGACAGAGCAGGCACCAGTAGATTTAACTCTGTGCAATGCCAGCATGTGAAGGAAATATCTGACAGGCAGCAAAACCAAATTAGTTTCTATCCTCCTGATGTCAATTAGCAGCCATGGCCTGGCCCTCCCTGGGGAGCACAGTCTGCCTGGAGGGAGCTGGCACAAGCAGCTCCCCACATCCCAGAGGATGTGACTGATGAGCCCCCAAAATAACAATGCTACCTTTCTCCTGTTTCCCAGACCTGCAGACTCCTTGGCAGCAGGGTCGCACTGGGCTTACTGAGCAGGCGGTGGGTGGCTTACCCCATGTGATGGCAGCGATGCCCAGGAAGATGCCAGGAGAGTCCAGAGTCCGTGTCCTGCCAGCAGATTGTAGTCCCACAGCAGCGCCCTGACAGTGAGGGAGACGTGAGCAGGCACATCCCAGGGGTCACACACGCACCCACACCGCTGCCAGGCAGTCGTGGCTCACCCGAGGGCAGCTGCGTGTGGCACTCGCTCACAGACACACACGGTGCTCCCAGCCGGGCACGGCTCTGCCGCAGGAAGGGCCCCTCGCAGTGAGGCACTTCGGGGGAGCTGTGCGGGAGACGCTGCCAGGAATGCACTTCACCCCGCGGAGCCCCTAAGTCCAGGGCATGTCCTGTGGCCCCCGAGCCCCCTCCTGCCCAGCCAGGGCTGCCATCTGCCTCTGCAGTGGCAGCACCCTGTGTGCCTGGCAGTGTCCTCTCAGCCTGGGGGTCGCTCGGGCAGGGTGTCTCCCGGGCAGGCTGAGTGCGTCCCACAGCCTGTCAGTGCCTGCCCACAGCCCTGCCCTCCCCTAATCCCCTTTTCTAGGCAGACCCTCAGTGATCCCCGAGGAAAGGAGAGGGATTTACCATGCTGCTGCCGCAGACGCACCGTGCCCAGCCAGCGGCAGCTGTCCCTCGGTGGGCAGTGCTGCTCACACTTCCTCCGAGCGTGTGGTGCATCGCTCCCGGCCCCTGGCCTCTTCCCCTCCCACCCCAGCCCCGCTGCCAGCCCACATCCTGCCCCACATCCCCGCCTCCCCCGACACAGGGCTCTGCAGCCCCAAGAAACCCTTCTCTGAGCCCAGGGCTGGAGGGGAACAGTGGGGTCAGCACTGGCCACGATCCTGATGGGACCTTGCTCGGCAGCAGCCCCACGGTGTAGGAGCTGGCTGCACCCCCACTGCCACGGGGACATGACAGCTGCAGAAGCCACAATGAGCCAGGCTTGCCCTAGCACCCCAGAAGGAGGAGAAGGGCCCCCTGGAAAGTGTTTAGCCCCAGGCCATGGTGCCCAGAGCACCTAGAGCTCTCCGACCCACTGTGTCCCTTTGGCAGTGCCTGCATTGGGGGAGGACAGAGGAGGCTGAGGTGTGGTGAGGTCCCACTGGGCTGAGTGGGAGTGTGGCTCTCAGCCTCCCAGCTCCCATGCCAGGTGCTCTCCTCACGTGCAGGCATTTTGCTCTGGCTGTGAATCTTCACATACCATTTATAAACAGTTACTTACACAATGTGTTTTTCTGTCTTTACCTTTAAGTTTTTATGAGAAAGGTCCAAGAATATGCCAGAGGAACTTCCCCCTGACTTATTAACATCCTTTAGGAACTTCCACCAGTGTTTCAGGAACATGTCTAATTGTGTCCACCGCCCCTTGGATCATTACAATCATTATAAATCTTTTCTTACCCTGGCCTGCTAGTAAGCAGAATTGCCTTGGCCTGGTTTTCTGCAGAAATTACTCTGCTCACTTCCAGCTACAGCCAAACAAGAGCCATGCACGTCACATGTATTTTCCAATTCCGAAGAAATTGATGCTGCTCCACCAGGACTCATTCTAGACAAAAGGAGGAACCCATTCCACAAGAGCCATAACCCACTACAATTACTTTATCATTTGCCAATATAAATGAACCTTTTTTTCCTTGAAAAATGTTTTGCTGCAGTTGTCTCTTTTTATGGAATTGCTGAGTCTGTACATCCAGTAATTCAGGAGCACTTGCTTTCTAGAAGTTCATCTGCCAGGAATGATCAGTTATGGGACGGGAAGAAGCAGCCAGGCAGGCAGATAGGCTGAGGGGCAGCTGCTCGGGCAGAAGAGCAGCTCCAGGTGCTGAGGGTCACTCGGGCAGGGTGGAGCTGCCTTTCCTACTGGCGAGACACTGCTGGTGCTCAGAGGGATGTTCATGGGTACACGGCCCCAGGGCAGAGCAGGCTGTGCCTCTGACAGTTTCACTTCTACTGAAACCCAACATGGTAGGGCAGAGCAGTAGAAAAAAAACCACTCCCACCTTTATTTTTGTAACTACAAATAGTTGCTGGTATTGCTTTAAAAATGGAATCAAGGTGTCTGAGATGCAGAGGCTGATGCTGCTGCAAAGACAGTATGTGACCATATTGTGGGGGCAGGTGCCCCATGCCTGGGCTCAGAGAGGGGGTTCTGCATGGCAGAATGGATACTGAGGCTTGCTTTGCAGGTAATGGAAAAAGGTACACATGGTAGGAGGGGGAGAAGACCCGAATCAGCTCTGCTGGGAGCTGGTTAATCACCAGGAGCCCTTTCACATCTCAAGTTGTTTCCAAGGCTGGCTTCCCTGTCAGGATGCTGCAGGGCACATGGTCCTGCTGAATTCCTGCTGCCCTGCTTACCAAGGAAAGGCCTAAGCAGAGTGGGGATTTCCCAGGCGTCAGGATGGTGCATCCTGTCCCCCCAGCCATCCCTCCGAGGGCACAAGGCAAGCTGCAAGCTAGGGCTCTGCTCAGCATGGGCTCAAGGGAGCAGTACAAAGCCACTTTCCTGTGTCACCCCCTCACTGTCCCTCTGGACCCGGGCACTGGAATGGAGAAGTGCCTCCTTTGCTGCGCCCCGGTGCTGAGCAGCAGTCGGGGCGATGCTCTCTGTGCCGCAGAGCCCTGCCGGGGTAGGGGCACGGCTGTGCGTTGTTTATGGCGGAGGCTCCCGCCCCAGGGTGGCACAGCCTGTTCCCTCCTTGTGCAATGTCCCCGCAAACCGCAGAGGAACCGAGTCACCCGGCACAGCCCGTTGGGCTCGGCTGCTGCCCGCGATAGGGCAGGCACCTTCCTGGCAGCCCCGCTCGCTCCGGGGAGGGCTCAGCAGCCCACCGGAGAAAGGAGACACCCGGCCCCACCCCGCAGGGCGGTGGGGTGGTGCCGGCGAGAACACACACGCCTAGGTGCAGCCCCGCTGCTGCCGTCCCTCCATCCCTCCCTGGGGACACGGGCGGCTCTCCCTGAAGTTTTAGAGGCATCTACTGAGCGCGGGCAAGAGATTCCCTTCCAGCAAAGGCCCCAGGAAGTGCTTGACCCAAAGGGTGTCCCTGAGCTGCAGGGTGGCCTTGGGCAAGTCTGCCAGCGCACAGTTCCAGCAGCCGGAGCCTCCTCCTCCATCCTTTTATCAGCTGCTGCCCTGCCTCAGGCAGCACTTGATAAAATCTTTCTCACAATTTGGACACCGGGAGACGAATTAAGAGTGCTATCCTGGCTTGGAGGGACTGAGATAATTGCAAGGATTTGTCAGGACCAGAAGTCCAGGGGCAGGTACCCTGTACCCCACACTCAAAGGGACCTTGAGGCACTGGACAGCCCTGGCTGTGGAATATAGGGGTAGTCTGGGGCAAGTCACTCCTGTCCACTCCATCCAGACCCTCTCAGAGATGTTTCTTTGACCTCAGCTGTAGGATAGCTCTCTGCCTCCTGCCTTTCACTGCAAAGCTGGTGATGGAGACCCTTTTCAGTGGGCATCAGTGCCACACAGTCCCCCTGCCCATGCTGCCTGCCGGCTCCCCGGCACCTGGCAGCAGCCACTTGTGCATGGCACAGATGAGGGTTTGCCAAACAGGATGCCTGGGGTATAGATAACACTGACATTATCTCACTGCTTGAGTGGTAGGGCGTAAACAAGTGACTCTGCTCACCCAGGGAATCCCAGGCAGCACCTCTGCCCTGCCAGCGAGCTGGGCACAGGGTGGGTACAGGGTGCTGGGGTGCAGCTGCAGGAATGTGCCATGTCCAGGGGCAGCCCTAAGTGACAGCAAAACCACCCAGCCTACAGCTCCTAGGAACTGCGATTGCTCTGCTTGTGCCCTGCCTGGCTCTCCAAGGCACTGTGCATCCCTGGAATGCTGAGACAAGCCACCAACCCACCTAGTCCTGACCCGGTAGAACCCATCTTCCTGGCAGGCACCAGTCACACTGGCTTGGTGTGGGGGCAACCCAGGCACAGGAGGCACTGGCAGCCAGTGGAGCAGGTCATCCTCACCCTGGACACCACCAGTGCTTTTGTCACATCTGATTTAATGCAGAGATTTCAATCTTCTCCCATCTCACACAGCAAGCCCAGAGCCAGATTCCTCTGTCTGTTACCTCTGTCACCCGCTGTGGACTCCTGCCTGCTCCCCTCCCTGGGCAGCAGATGAACATGCTCAGCACTAAGAGCAGTGTCTCTAGCCAGGGCTAGCCCCTGCAGAGCAAAACACATCCTCTCCTCTGGCCAGGAAATCCTGTGGCATCTCCTCCAGCAGGCACTGTGCCCAGTTGGATTTTACCTGAAACAAAAGCAACTTGGAGGACATTCTTCACCTTCTGGCAGGCCAGGGCTGAGCTTTCCTTTTCTAAAAGTTCCTCTCTCTTTCTCGCCTCCCTGCTTCAGCACACAGCCTGCCTGGCTCAGCTGCTGCCAGTGATGCAGCAGGCACGCTCCTGGGGGATGATTTCTCCCCTGGGATCTTGGTTACCTTCCTGCTCCAAGGAGCTATTATGTTGCCTGTTTAGGTTAGTGAGTTATTATATGCATGTAGTGAAGGCACTGGCACAACATGTTTTAAAGTCTTTTTTATGCCTCAACTGCTTTGCTTTTTTGGATCTACAAACTGTCCTGTCTGTACTGCCCCAGCTGTTGCAAACTGGTGGGCTCTGCCCAGGGCAGCACCCCCTGGTGTGTGACCCCAGGGACAGGGTAGCCCTGTCTGAATCTCTGTCTCTGTGGCCATCCAGCTCTTCATGAACAGAGTGGGTGGCACTTGCTGAAGTTGGCTCTGCCCAGGAGTCCTGACTTTTGAGGCAAGCCCCTGCAAGAAAGAATCAAAAGCTAAAGAATGAAGGGAGGGATGTTCCTAAGTGACTTGTTGTCACTTTTGAAATTAATTCTTACTCCTCTGACCTCTTGCAGCTCTGCTTAAGAGCAAAATGGTCACAGACAACAATTACTATGCTTCATCCACGGGCGGAGGGGTACAGACTCCTTCACATCTAAGCAGCAAAAGCAAAAGGTCTTTTCTCCACTTTTCTGACAGGAAATAGCAAGGCAACATAGGCAGTGCTTTCCTAGCTTCTTTTTATTTTTATTTACCCTTGAAAGGAAAAGGACTATTTTGCAGAGAGGCATTTTGGGAGGACTCACCGGCCCGACAGGAGGTGAGGCAGGACGTTCCTCCCGTCACTCACCCCCGCTGCCCAGTGCGACTCAGGTGGCCCAGCCCCGCACCGGCACCGTACCTGGCTCCTCTAGGGCAGGGCGCAGCTCCCCCGGCTGCTCGGCTCCGACCGCGCTCCTCTGCTGCCTCTGCGGCTGTCACGCCGTTGTCACACGAATGCTTCCCAGTGCTCTGCAAGACCTGGAAACCCGCTTTTGCACTCCAGGCGCTGATGTCCTTCGGCAGAGGCGCGTGGCCGGGAGCTGCGTCCTTCCTGAGGGACAGCGGCGCGGGCAGCGAGCGGAGCTGTGCCGGCTGCGGCGCCCGCCGCCTTTGCCGCGGGGGTGCCGGGACGGTACCGGGCGGGAGCCGGGGGCCGCTGTGCCGTGTCCATTGGCCCGCGGGCCATTGCTCTCCACGATGAGCCGGAGCAGGCCCGCGCCGGGGAAGTCCATGATGACCACTCCCCAGCGCACGGGCTGCCCGCCCCGGCGCCGCAGGTGCTGGCAGCAGCGGGGATTCACAAAGCGGGCCACCTCCTCGGGGCAGGTGAAGAGCCCGTTGCCGGAGCAGAAAGTGAGGTACATGGTGATGGGGTCTCCGCCGGCCGCCTTCTCCAGGTGCCGCCGCACCCGGGCCCACTTGTGCTCCAGTGAAAGCACGTTCCAGGCGTCGCTGATGCTCAGCTGCTCGTAGGGGATGCCCAGCACCTCTCGCGTCAGCGCCTCCAGCACCACGATCTTCCCGCGCACTTGGCCCAGCGTCGGCACCTCCTCCCGGCACCACACACAGCCCTGTCCCTCCTCCAGCAGGCAGCGGTGCAGCTGGGCAGCGAAGCCGGGCCGGGAGAAGACGGGCAGCTCTTCCTTGATGCGCATA
Source organism: Notiomystis cincta (assembly GCA_013398075.1). Taxonomy (NCBI): domain Eukaryota; kingdom Metazoa; phylum Chordata; class Aves; order Passeriformes; family Notiomystidae; genus Notiomystis; species Notiomystis cincta. Next base: position 14,496 of record VZRX01006211.1, read on the forward strand.
AGCACGGCCTCGCCGGGGTGGGCGCGCAGGAAGCGCAGGGTGCGGCGCAGGACGCCCCGCAGGCTGGCCCGCTGGAAGGTGCACAGGTGGTAGATGCGGAGCTCACCCCGAGACAGCTTGCAGCGCACATCCAGAAAGCGAATGCCGGCCGCCAGCTGGGCCTCCAGGCCCCAGCTCTGGCACCGCAGGCGCCGGCCGCCGAACAGGCTGAGGGAGTCGTGGGTGCCAGGGATGGAGAGGCGGGAGAGGGGCAGGGCGTCGGGGAGCTCCGCCATCCAGTCAGGGCAGCAGGCTGCCGGCTGGGGCACGCAGTCGAAGGCAGCGCTGCGCCGGGACCATGTCTCCATGCCACCGGGAGAGCGGCCACCCCGACACCTCGCTGGCCCCCGGCAGCCCTGCCGTGGAGGAGAAGCAGACCATGAGCAGTGGGAGCGCGTCCCGATCCCATCCTCCCCGGTGGCATCCCCACCATACCATGAAACCCTAGAGCCACATGCCACATACCACATGCCCCCCACAGACATTGCTGCCAGTACTTCTGTAGCACTGTACCGTTCCTTTCCCACTCTCAAGCACTCTCCCGGTACCGCCGAGCCCTGGAACGTCCCAGCCTCCCCCTCGTTCACCCACCTGGGTTTGCCTGTGGTGCGGAGCCCGATGGACAGGGCCGCGGCCGTGGGTGCCGGCGGCACACTGGCAGGCAGGGCGGGATGCCAGCCATTAACCCGGTGACAGTCATGACGCGCGTCCTGCTTCGCAAACGGCACGTGCACCTGGGATTCATCCTCAGCCCTCGGCCAAGGAGAGCACTTGACAGACAGACCAGGCTGGAAAACCGCCTGGCTTATCCCGACAGCAGCCATTCAGGCCTCTGCACCTCCCTCCCCAGGAATCAGGACAAACGGGATCCTAGTGCCGCGGGGCCCCTTGATGCTGCCCACGGGAGTGGCTGTGTAGAGCCGCGGGGTGCCCACATGCCTGCTCCAGAGCCATGTCCTGCTGGTACCTGGACCACCCCGCTGACAATTGGCATTGTCCCTGTCAGAGGGACAATGCACAGGCAGGTACCCGGAGCAGGGGTCTCTGCTTGCCAGCACACCCCAGAACCTGCTCAGCGAGAGTTCCCAAGGAACTCTTCAGGCACCAGGGACTGCTTCACACGGGAGTCACTGCAAGGCTGCCCGACGAGGGGGTGACCCACGGGTCACGGGGGGTGACCGAGCACCTCGGTCGGCAGCACTCACTGAAATCAGTGGGGCTCGGAGAGGAGCCGCCAGACAGGTCACAGACCCCTCCAAGCATCCCTCCAGGTCACATCCCCTCCGCCTGAGCGGGGCGGGCACAAGGATCCTCGGGGGGAGTTCAGCTCTGCCCTGCATGGACACTGGACAGGGACAGGCCAAGGGACACGTCCCTGCGCGCTGGGCCGGGCCGAGCGGGGATCCCTGGGGCTGCCCCTTCCCCGGGCAGCCTCGCTCGGGCCCTGGATACAGCCCCGTTTCGCGTCCGCCCGCGGATCTCCGGGCACGGATCGCCCGAGCCGCGGAGTCCGCAGCGTGGCGGCGCAGCCACTCCCGCCCGGCCCGCCCTGGCCCTGGCCCGCCCTGGCCCTGGCCCTGGCCCTGGCCCTGTCCTTGTCCCTGGCCCCGCCCTGGCCCTGTCCCTGCCCCGTCCCTGTCCCTGTCCTTGTCCCCGCCCTGTCCCTGTCCCCGCCTCGTCCCCGCCCGTTGCTCTCGGCATGGCGGCGGCGGGCGGCGGCAGCGGCAGGAGCTGCTTCGTGCTGGGCGCCTCCGGGATGACGGGCCGGGCGCTGCTGCGGGAGCTGCTGGCCCGGCGGGTCTTCGCCCGGGTGACGCTGATCGGGCGGCGTCGGCTGAGCCTGGGCGGGGAGGCGGAGGCGACCGTGGTGCGTGGGCTGGGCCCG
>VZRX01006211.1:16607-48570 GCA_013398075.1 Notiomystis cincta
GAGCAGGGGTCCCGCTTGTCGCCTCCCCTGCCTGCCTGCTCCGTGCCTCGCTGACCCTCCCTCTCGCCCCGCAGGACGGTTTTGTCCGTGTGGACCGAGACTACGTGGCGCAGGCAGCAGAGCTGGCGCGGGCAGGGGGCTGCAAACACTTTGTCCTGCAGTCCTCTCGGGGAGCAAACGTGCAGAGCCGCTTCCTCTACCTCCGCGTGAAGGTGAGGGGGCAGCTGGGGTGGGCTGCTGATGCTCGTGTAGGAGCTCGCTGGTTGCTGGGATGCCTGGGAAGGAAGCAGGAGCTGAGGTCTTGAGATGCAAATGGCTCTGGGGGTCTTCCTGGTGCTGCAGGACAAGGGAAGGACAAGCTGCTGCACAGCTATGCAACTGGCTTCTTCTGAAGCAGCACAACATCTGCATGCAGTGTCTGTCTCCCTCCTCAAACTCCAGAAAGATCTGCTGGGGTCTCTAGCCCCAATAACAGCTCCCTAGCCTTAAGCAGGGATGGCTTCACAGCTGTCTGGGGAGGCTCAGGGCTGTGTCCAGGTGAGGCATGAACTGTCCAGTGATGGAAAGCCCACAGGCTCCCCAGGTAGGACCACACCCATCGCAAAAGCTTTTCTTCTCCATATGTTGTGTACTGCAGCTCCCAACACCTGCTGAACTCAGAGCTGCCTGCCAGCATCTTGTGGCAGCTGGATCCATCCCCAGGCTGGATGCTGAGTCCAGATGCTCTCGGGAGCAGCCTGTTGCAGTTTAGCCTGGTGGTTGCAAGGGTGCGCTGCTGACCTACGCTCTGCGTCTGCCGTGGGCTCTCGCCCCATCTGCTTGGCCTGGAGAGCTGATCTCTGCCTGGCCTGTTCAGCTTTGCATTGGCATTAGTGTCATCCTACCCTTGGCTCAGCAGCTCTTTCCTGCCCGTTCACGGGGTGCCAGGGATGGTGCTTGCAGTCACCCTTGTCTCCTTTCATCCTGCCTGGCTGCTCTGACAGGGAGAAGTGGAGAACCTGGTCCAGGCTGTTGGTTTTGATTGCTGTACCATTCTCCGGCCAGCGTGAGTAGTGGTGGGAGGAGGGAGGGCACAGGGCTCAGGTAGGTGGTTGCCAGGACACCAGGCCAGGAGATGGAGGAAGAGAAAGGAGACCCGAGGGCAGGGCTGGGAGGTTGAGAATGCCACCAGCTGCAAATGCAGCTCATGGGTGAGCAGACTGCGGTGCTGCAGGATGAGCAGTGCTGCAGGGAGCAAGCTCTGCAGTTTCCTGTAGCCCATCCCAATGCTAGTGCCATGTGCCACACAAGGACAAGAGGCTTGGGCTGAAAGCACATCTCGGGGAACATAGGTCAGAACTTATCTGCAGATGGACTTTGACCTTACACAGAAGGAACACTCACCTGTGTCCTTTCAGCTGTACCATGCTCTTGCTGCCTAGGAGAACTGGAATTCTGCTTTTGGCAGCACAGTGGGGAAAGGAGTTTAGTGTCCAAAGTCTCAGCTCTGTCACATTCCATGACCCTGCCAAAGCCCCACCGCCCATGTCAGTTCAGGGAGCTTGTCTGGACCCTGGTGCAGCTGGAGAACTCGGTCTCTAGCCTTCCCCAGGGATTGTTTCAGGCTGACTCACCTTACCTCCTTGCTCCGCAGGGTGCTGCTGTGCAAGCGGCAGGAGTCCCGGCCCATGGAGTGGATAGTCCAGCAGTTTCTGGGCATGGTGGTTCGGGTGTTCCCCACCGCCTTCTCAGTGCCTGTGGAAACGGTGGCCAGGGCGATGGTGGCCTGTGTGCTGCAGCCCGGCGAGGGGAAGGGGAGGGTGCTGGAGAACGGGGCCATCCATGAGCTGGGAAAGGCGGTGCCACAGCAGGGCACGTAGAGCACAGGCGCGGCAGGCAGGAGCTTGCTTCAGGGGCTCTTGGGGCCGAGGGTGAGTGCGCACACGGCACAGGTGTGGGGACTGCGTGGCTGGCATGGAGCCAGAGGCACAGCCACTTCTTTGCAGAGGCTGATTCTGTCAGGGGATCAAAAGTGCAGGTGCTGGGTGAGCGTAAACAATGTGCTCTACTGCCTGGATCCATACCATGAATACGGGTAAAGGTGGTGTAATCCGGGCCTTGAATAAAACCCTGTGACTGATATGGTTGTGCCGGCTTTGTGTTGAAATGATGTCTGTCACCCACACATCACCAACCCAGCCTCACGTGCTCGCATCACGTCACTTCAGGGAATGCTGCAGGCAGGGGGCAGACACAGGGAAGCAGAGATGGGCACAGCTGCCTGTGTGGAGGCTGCACCTCACAGAGCACACGGTGGCACCACTGTGCTGAGCAGCAGCTAATGCGATGCCGGGAGTGGTGGCTCTGCCTCCAGCAGGTCCCTGCAAACACTCCTGTCCTCATCTGCTCTGGGAGCACAGGGGCTGCTCCGGGGATGCTGCTTTTCACACCTGGGCTGCCACTTGGTACCCATAGTTGCATTGACTTGCAAATGCTGTCCCTCTGGGCTTTCCTCCGGGCACAAATGAGCCTGAGCCCAGCCTCCTGTTCCCAGGAGTGCTCTGCATGAGAAAGGGTTGAGGTGTACACACCTTGCAGGGGGCTTGCTCCTGCCCAGGTGCCAGAAGGAGAGCAGGTTCCTTCTGTGGGTGTGGAGCAGGCACGAGGAGCAGTGCAGTGTCCCAGGCATGGCCCCAGCTGTTCTTGGGCCTCATGCTCAGGGTCAAGGACCTTGGTGGCTCCACAGATGGGATGCAGAACATACGTGACTCCCAAATTCCCTGCTGGCCAGGAGCCCGGTGCTCTGGGTAACACTGCTTTCCAGGATTTTCTCTGACCTCACCCACGGCTCCTGTGTCAGTGACTTGGATGTGGCAAATGGAGGGAGCCTGGATCTCATCTCCTTCTACATAAGCATTTCAGTCATTGGGTTGGACCTCAGAAGATTGGTGGAGACAGTGAGATGTGTGCACCTAGACATCTCCTCAGCCACCTGTGGGGTTCAGTTCAGAGGGGCCACAGAGCAACAGCTACTGATGAGACTCTCCCAGTGAGCAAAACAAGACCTTTAGAATAGTATTTAATGCCCAAAGGGAAATGAGAGGTAGGCTGGAAGGCTGGTCACCTGCAACAGTGGGTTGCACAGGCATAGTGCACCCAACATTCAAAGAGAATTTTTTTAAAGGGGCATGTGCTTATACAAGGGAGTGGAAATGAACACCTGAAGTGGTAAGATCTTAAAAGAAGTGAAAAGTGAGATGAGAGAATAAAAAGAAAGAATTCAGGCTCTGGAAAGTTACAGGTGAAAGGCAAACCACAGAAGATGTGAGAAAAGCATCCTAAAGGCAAAACATGAATTACAACTATGTGAGAAGGAGAAAGTTTTCCAGGGAGGCTTGAGGACAGGATGTGATCAGGCTCTACAGGAAGGAACCAGCCATCACAGAAGGCCTTGGTGAGTTACTAGCACTGCCCTTTGCTGTTAAGGGAGCTCACAGTGCCATCATTCCTTAGGGGACACACATTTGCATGACTGTCCCAAAGCATGCAGGGGAAAAAATATTTTTAACCCCATTTTTAGAACACGTGGTTAAAAGTCTGCCAGAAGGAGCACTCAGATGAACAGCCAAATACTCTCCTGGGTGAGAATTGCAATGATCCCTTTTCCAAAGGTCAACATTGTTAAATATGATGCTAGTTCTTAAAAAGTTCCAGTGGGAACCAGGAAGCTGCAAAGCAGCTAGGCTGCCTTCTATAAAAGGCACATTGCTAGAAAGGATAATAAAGTCTGGAAATAAATAACAGGGCCCAGGATAAATCGGGTGTAATGGTAGATTCCACGTGGCTTTTGAGGGGGCAGCTGCAAGGCACAAGCCTGGAGCCCTCTTGGAGGAAACCAGCCATTGTGTACACAAGACAATCTTCTCCTCAGAGTGCACTCAGATCTCCAGAAAGCTCTCCCAGAAGGGCTCTTAAAGAAATTAAGCTGTCGTGGGAAGAAAAGGAAGGTCTGTGTAGTTTCTTGTTGGAAATATTTTCTTAGCACTCCAAAGCCTTGAAACACACAAAACAAACATTTCTTGCTGGACAAAGGTCTGTGGAAAACAAGGGCTATTTCTGTGTAACCCTTGTTTCTGCTCAGTGGTAACAGTTTCTTTTTCAGTGTTTCAGATAAATCTGTGTTAAAACGCACAGCTGCAATCCCAGCAAACAGTATAGCTTCCTTATCACCCTCCCACATGGAGTTTCCTCACACATTTTGGACCTCAGCTCCCCGATTTGCTTTGTGCACTCCTTAAACCCCCACCCCAGAGCTTTGGAAGAGCTTTTATGCCATCGCTCACTGGGCTATGGCAGAGGGGATTTGCCCACCTGGGGCTGAAAGAGGTAAGGGAGACAAAAGTCCTTCGGGGCCAGGCGCAGCCCCTCCAAGGAGTCTCGCTGGGTGAAGCTCCAGGTTCTCCAAGCAGCAGGAGCCGTGTCCTTGGCACACCTGGCGGGGCTCTCCGTGACCCCGGGGCGCGCAGCCCTGGCTGCAGCTGGGAGGAGCAGGGAAGGGTGCTCGGGGTGCTGGACAGCATTCACACAAACTACCTGGTCCCCCAGACCCACGTTCTCCTGGGGTCCCAACGCTGACTGTATTACTGGAGATTAATGATAGAAGGACGGCTGCATTCCCTGCAGCTCAGCTGTGGGGCTTTCCCAGGAGGTCCCACAGCCCTCCCCCTCCCGGCCCTGAGCTGTGAGAACTGCCAGCCCCTCTTGCCCCTGCCTTCCCTCCGAGCCAAGGGCTGCCTCAACAGCCAGCAAAGCCTCCTGCAAACAGCACCACGCTTCAGAGGAGCTTTTCAAAGCAGCCTCTGAGCTGGCAGGCACTGAGCTGGCACTCAGTGACATCCTGGTGACATCCCTGCTAGCAAATGCGTGGCCCTGATGAACTCTCTGGCCCCAAGGGCACTGGCACAGCCTAGTAAAGGTGTAGTTTGCAAGGCTATGTTCCCTCAGAGAGCAGGGACTGCAGCCCAGCTGCTGGGAGATGAGGCCACTGAGCCCTGTGCTACCCCTGATTGAGGTGAGACAGCTCCAAGCTGATAAGAGAACCTCCTCCTGAGTCCTCTGGGAACAGGGCAGAATGAGAGCAGCCTGGAAGAGTAAAGGACCTGAATCCTCCGTGGCTGCTGCTTCCCTTCCCTGCTCTGAGGAGGCTGGTGGGCACCTCTGAGCCAGCAATGAGAAGGGCAGCCCACCAGAGCCCAGGTCCGACCCCTTGCCTGAGTGCATCTTGGGGGCTCTGATCAGCCCAAGCCATTATCATCTGAGCATCCCATCCTCTGAAATTGTCAGTTGGACTTTGTTTCATTCAGTTTCCACTACAAACCAGTACAAAGCCAGCCCAAGCTCTCCAGGGAGGCACAGTTTCCAGCAGACTTCCAGCTTTCGCTTACTGCACTCAGATGCCTAAATGCAGACAGTCTCTTGCTGCATAATCCCACAGCAGGCCCAAAATCCAGCTAGGAGCCAGAGTCAGGCAGGCACAGCTCTGACACAGCACAAGAAGGGGAGGGGATCAAGGGCTGAGCTTAAATGTAACCCTGGGTTGGGGGCAAGTGGAGCTGGTCAGGGAAATGATGGTTGTTTGTGCACCCAGCCAGGTTGGGAGCAAATCCCCTATTCCCAGCTCCCAGTGTTAAACAAGGCACAGAGATGCACATTTTCATAGTCACCCAGGAACCAAGTTCTGAAACAAAAGTCACTGTTACCCATTACCACTGTTGAAGCAGTGGGCATTAGCCACAGCCTTGAAATCAACAGGAAGACTTCTCATAAGCACTTTCATTTTTCTGAAAGTACTATTTTTCATTGGAAAAATCTCACTTGAATGAAGCATTTCTACCTGGCTCTTCTAAATACTGATCTGCAGCCCAGTGCATCGTTAAAAGAAATTCTATGTGCTTCCTGAAGCCCCCCAAACATCAGCTTGGCCCTTTTAATTCAATTACCTGACCTCACCCCAGAAAATCCACATTTTTCTTCCTCCCCTGTGATCTTAGAGAGAAGAAAACAAAATCCAGAAGCCGCCGGGGCCGGAGCCAGCTGCAGCAGGCCGGCCGGCATTGGATACGGGGCTGGCGGGGATCCAGCTGCCGGCGCTATATAGGAACGAGGGAGGGAGCTGGGCTGCACACGGAGCCTCTGCTGCCTGCTTTAGCCATCACTCACTCCCTTCTCACGGCCGAGGAAACTACAGCCTGCCAAGATGTGCAAAGGATTAGCAGCGCTGCCCCACACGTGCCTGGAGAGGTGAGAGCGGCCGGGATGTGCGGGATGCCGAGGCTGCTTCCCCGCAGGGCTCTGCCGGGGCCGCCAGGGGCACAGGGGCTCCTCCTGCACACATCCCCGTGATGGGCATCTCCTACGGGGACTGGGATTATCCAGCTCTGAACGGGGAGGAAAGGGAAGCTTACCGGGGGTGGCTCAGTGGGTGCTGTGGGTGGCTGAGATCCTTGGCGGGATAAGTGCTGATTCAGCCCCATACTCCTCACTCTGCCCTGGGAATCACTCTGCTGGGTGAGTTTGGGCTGCTCCAAACTCAGCCCTCCACCGTTGTGAGCAGGAGTGCTTTATCGTCAGATCTTAACTTCTGCAAAACACAGAGGAGGAGAGGAGGCAAAAAATCGGGACAGAGGTTTTGCCTTTCCTGTCTCCAAAAGTGCCTCAAAATCCTCTTTTAATTGCCTGCATGTTGCTCACACATGGAATAGCCAGACCTGGCCCCTCTCATGAGCCTCAGCTCTGTACAGAGCATCAGCTCTGCCCCCCTTGTGGCATCCATCCTCATCTTTATCCCTATCCACCCTGCTGCTCGCCCCAAAATCTGTACCTAGAAGTGGCGGAGGCTCCTATCAACCCCTCGGGAGCCCCGGCAGGCTCCTGCCCCTGGCTGTTTCCATGCTGATTGGAACCTGCCCTCTCCTCTGCTCCCACAGGCTTTGGAGGGGGTCCAGTGAGCAGCAGAGGTGCAAAGCAGCTGGGGTTCCACTGCAGCAGCAGGGCACTAGATGCTTCACCTAAGGAGGAAACAGGAAAAGACTCCAGTGAATCCCCCAGTGAGGGTTCCCTCACACCTACAAATGCCTTAGCACTGGTTTTGGGATGAGAGTGACAGTGGGAAATTCACTGCCCCGAGGGGAGCTCCAGAGAAGTTCCAGCTGAAATTGTGCCTGGGGGCTGATGCTGCTTGCCCAAAAGGCAAATTCTCATCATAGGCATGAACAGGAGCACAGGCCTGTGACTGTTTTGTTGTCAGAAACTTGTCTTTCAGCCATCCTCATGAATCCATGCTCACCTTGCCTTCTTCCCTGCAAGTCTCCTGTGCCATGGGCAGCCAAGAGCACTCTTCCAGTGTGTGTGATGTTTCTGCTCTCTCACATGTTTCTGCTCTATCGCCCTTGTCACTCTTCTAACACTTTCTAATAGTAAATTTTCTTAATAAAGATTTTCTCCCACTGCTGCTATGCTGATGTTTTCATCTGCTATGCCCTCAGATCCTCACTCTTGAAAGCTTCACTTACACTTTGACATGCAGAGTCAGGACTGCATTTGTCCCAAGTGCATCACCTTGTACTGCTCTGCGAGGCTTTCCAGCTGCTTCACTGTGGGTGTCACAAGAGCCTCCTGCAGCCCCTCAGGACTTGTCCCCAAGGCCCTGCCCAGCACTGCAGTATCTGCTGCTCGGCCACTGACCCCTTCTCCCACTGCCTGTGATGTGGAACAGCCCTGTCCCAGCCTGCCTTCCCCCAGAATCATCCCCACACTTGTGTGCTACCTTTCCCATGCTGTCACCCATGAACTGACCTTCCTCTGCAGCTGCCTGTGGTCTGGAGAGCCCATCCATGGTGCCCTGCAGACCCAAGGGGCTGCTACCCCCTGACTCTCCCCACAGCACGTGGCTGGCCTCTTCAGAGAGGGATGATAGGTTGAAAGGAATCTCTTCCTGTGGCCAGAGCTGCCTTGACTCCTCTCCAATAGACCATATTTGTCCATGTGTCCACCGCGGGTCTGACACTGACATGCCCACACAGCATCACTCTTGCAGCTTTATGGCTCCTCAAATCCCCTCTGGAGGCTTCTTCTGTCAAGGGGCATTTCCTCTGGCACCTCCCTGCCCTCAGGCACAGCATCACCTTTAGCTTTCAGCTATGACTTTAAACTCCTTTGAGCTTCTATTTTTGTTTTGTTTTTAAAGCTGGAGTCTCTCCTGGCCCTCTCCAGCAGCCCTTCTTGCTCTTGATATGTTTGACAGAGCCCATATTTTCTATTAATGCTTCTTGGAAGCTATTTCTCAGACTTTTTCTTGGCTTGCTTCCATATGTTCTCACAGTTAACCTTCCACCGTTTACAGTCTTCTTGCTTTTTCTCACTTGGCCATAGCTGATTTTTTTTAAAAAAGATGCCTTTTTTGTTTATAGCTGCCTTTTTTTCCCCCTGCTGTTTAGCCTTCCCTGAAGCCTTGCTTGAAAGCTTGTAATCCATCTGCTGGAGGATGCCAGGATGGTGTCTTTAAATAGTCCTTCCCTCCCTCAGCCTGCAGGCTTTCAGTCCGCTCTTGTCCTTCCTCGCTTCCTTTTAACAACCTTCCTTATCTCTGCTGTCTCCACACATTTCATGAAGGTCCCACTGCCAGGGAATTGCTCTGGTGCAGGGGGGCGGCTCTTGCTGCTGCAGGGCTCCAGCAGGGTGGGCAGCACCCGCTGGTTCCTTGACAGCACCACGGGATGGACAGGAGAGGCCATCTGGAGAGTCCTGTGGGGAGCAGCAGGCAGTGAGGCTGCAGAGCAGGTCCAACATCAAGGCAGAGCACGGCTTGAGGGAGGGGCTGGGCTTAAATGGAGCTCCCCAGCTGTGTGCAGGGTGTGGGGCTCAGTTGGGAGGCTCAGGGCCTCAGCTTCTTCTGAGCCTGACAGCTGTTGGCCCTAAGTCACTGTCAGAGGATGGGAATCACAGAGCAAGATTTTGAACCGGGTCTGAGCACCTGTTGTGTGAAGCAAGCATCAACTGCATCCAGAGCCTGTGTGTATGTTGGCCTCATCCACATCAGGGCAGGGGGTCCCCAGGTGCTGGTCTGACAGCAGCAGAGTCCTGGTCCTGTCTTCCCAGCTCCTTGAGGCATCATGGGCTACATTTGGCTCTTGGTGCCTCTGCTCCCAGCACAGCTTGTGTTATCCCTCTGCCCACTCAGGAACTCCTGGTAGCCACTGTCCTTGCTCCTGAGGTGGGCAGCCCCTGGCCCCTTGCTCTTCCCCCCTGCTCCTGCTGGACGAACTCCCCATGACCTGACACATGGTCCAGCTGCTTGGAAGGGACTGTCCCTGCTGCACAGCACCTGCCACTGGCAGGGCTTGACCATGGCAGCATCCCCACTTGTTCCTCCCAAGTGCTGGGAGAGGGACACGGTGGCACCCAGCAGTTCTGCTCAGCCCCTCCTGAGAGATGCTCCCTGAGCCCCCCCTTCCCTGCAGGAACCTGTGGCCACAGGCACAGATGTCTGGGAAAGCAGAGCCAAGGCAGAGGCCATCCTGTCCTCTCAGCTTTCCTGTGGCATCCTCTGCATCCCCCCATTGCTTTGGTGCTAACGAGGCTGCAGTTCCTGCCCATTTCATCTGCTCCCCATCTCTGCAGCTGTGCCACCTCCATGGCTCAGGGCTGTGCCAGGGGGTCCCAGTATTGCAGTGCTGGCCAGAGGGGTGCCAAGGGGCAGCTGAGGCTTGCCAGAGAGCCAGCCCCAGGACATTGGGAGCCAGCTTTGGCTCGGAGCACTTATCTGCATTTTATTTATTTACTTTACAGTGGGACAAAGGGCAGCACCCCTGTCCCGGACACCTCAGTGTGGGAGCGTGGTGACCTTGTCACCCTTTTCTGAGGTCCTGGGCTTTCCAAGGTTCAAGTTTTCTCAGAAGCACTAGCAATGGGAGCTGTCTCTAGAGCTGCTGATGCTGTCCATGAAAACAGTTGGGTTTCTGGGTGTGCGCTGCCCTGTGCCGTACGCCCACGGTGGGTGGTCTGTGCAGCCCCAGATTGGGCTGCTCTCTCTGGCTGGTCCTGCTGCCACACCTGTGCAAGGGTGGCTGGTCAGAGGCAGGTTTCTGCAGCAGAAATAGGGGGCAGCTGGCAGGGAGCAGAGCAGACACCCCTGCGCCAGGTCTCCAAATGTCACCCGTGGGGACCAGCGGGTGGAAACCAAAACACAGAGAGAGAGTTTTACAAGGGGGGAAAAATCAAAGGAATTGAAATGAAATAGCAGACATAGCAAGGGAGCGATCATCCACAGAGGGCTTGTGAAAATAAACAGCAGAGAGGAAAATTGCAGGGAGCTCTAAAGACAGGGAGCTGCGGGCTGCTTTGCCAGCTGTGCCGAAAGCTCAGCCCAGTTGGCCTGTGAGGAGCAGTCTGTTTCCTCTCCTTCATCTTCTGTGCCAGCAAGATGACCTGGAAGCCACCAAACGTTGCCATGCCAGGAAAAAGTCCTGCCCTGCAAAGATGGGGTTTGGAGGGGTCTGTTTTCACCCCTTTATTTCTTCAGCCTCATGCAGCACACCTGAGTGTTCCCTGCAAAACCTCAGCTTGCTTTTGCTACAACCCCCAAGCTGCAGTGGAGGGGAGCATCTTTGGCAGTTTTAGATGCTCAGGACCTAATTACAACTTGTGTTGCATGACAGGGAATGTGTTGGGAGAAAACTAGGCTTGCTGTCAAGCCCCAGGACCTCCTCTTTTCTCTGCATCTTCCAAATGCAGCTCTGGAGCGTGGTCTCAGTGCAATGGGAACTGGCACCTTTCTTCCCCCTCTGCCCAGAGAAGGCAGCACCCAGGAGGTGCCTGTTTACAGGACCTTTCCCATTGTAGATATAAGGCTTATTTATTACTGATAACCATGCTATATATCTATATCCATAAGGGCTCTGAGGGCTGTCAGCAGTGTGGGGCTGGTGGGCACAGCGTGGATGGCACCACAGGGCAGGGACCACCCAGCACAGCATCTGCATGGCCTCTTCTCTGAAGGCAGCCCCTCCACCTCCTCACCAGAACTTGTTCAAGCTCATCTCTATAGAGACTGAGTGCTGCACACACACGTCCCTAATTCAGCCCTAGAGCAGCCTGACAGCTCTGCTGATACTATTATCCTGGCCAAAGATGGGGACAGAGCAAGGAGATCAAGATCAAGAGCTGCCCTTAATGTGCAGCACCTGTTTTGAAAAGCCACAGACAGGCACAGCCTTTATAGCATCAGGGTGCATTTGGTCATCTGGAATTAATTACAGACAGGGTGCAGGGCAGGGACTGTCAGTGTCCCACTGCCCTGTTCCTCTGCCTGACCTGTCTCTGCTCCTCCCCTGCTGCAGGGCCAAGGAGATCAAGACGAAGCTGGGCACACTGCTCCAGAAGCCCGACTCCACCATTGACTTCATCATCCCCTACCCCGAGAAGCCGGAGAAGCTCCCCAAGGCCCAGAAGTGAGTACTGCACTGGGCTAGGCTGCAGTGGTACCTGTGCCCAGCTGGTGAGGTGGATACATCCCTTTTGGGATGCAGAGGAGCTGAAGCCCTGCTGTGGGCTGGCACAACAGGCTCTATGTGGCAGGCAGCTTTGTGGCGTGCTCCTCGTGACCTGTCTGCCAGAGCAGCATGAGACATGTCAGGCAATACAGCTCTGTGGAAACTAGATTTCCCATGGAAACTCAATTTACTTTTGATGAGATTTCATGTTATTTGATAAAGGTTTTCCCAGAGGCATATGGCACTTGGACTTCTCTGAGTCACCTGCCTCTGCCCAGAGGTGCCAGCCTTCACAGACACCTGGCTTTGGGGCGGCAGTGTGTCCCTGAGCTGGGTGCATGACCTCATGGCATGATGCCTGGCTCTGGGCAGCTTCATGGTGATGGCACCTCCTCACCTTGGCTTGACCACTGCTCTCCAGCACCGAGCTGGTGTATATTATTGGCTTATCAACATTATTTAAAGCACATGAAACAGTAATTATTTTGCCTGCCAATCCAGGGTGCCGGGGGATGTTTGCCAGCATGGTGCCTGTCTGCCACAGCGCTGCCTGGCAAGAGCTGCCCTTGCCAAGCAGGGCTGGCAGAGCCTGGTGGATTGTGTGGTTCTCACTCCATCGCTGCTGTGCCCCACATGCTTCTGTGACAGAGACACTTTTGTCTCCATCAGCCATCCCCGCAGAAAGCCCGAGAACATCTCCACTCCCTGCTGTCTGGAGGAGCTGTTTTCCCCTATGCTGCACTGCTGTGCAACCCTGGCATCACTCACCTGTCAGCTTCTCACTTGCTGTTAATATAATCCCTGGGACATTCAGGGAATGGGAACATAATGGGAAAGTGAATTTGGTGGTTTCCAGGAAATCTAGATTGTGTTAGGTTGCTGCAGTGATGCTCCTCCTCACTGAGGTGACAAGTCACCTGACAGGGACATGGGGGCAGGGAGAGCTTTGATCTTTTGACAGAAGTGCAAACACAATTCGAGGTCCAGAAAGTGAAGGATAAGAACTCCCTGTCATGGTCCCTACTATTGATGGTTTGGTGACAAGTGAGGGCTGGTACCCACCCTGAGCAAGTCTGGTATTCCTGCTGCTCTCCTCGCCCTGCTGGAGCCACCTGGGCAGCGTGGCATGGCTGGGCAGTGGCACCTACACTTCCCCCAGACCCACCGCTGAAGCTCCTGAACCCCAGGACCGGGACAGGCTGTCCTGCCCACTCTCCCTTTCTGCTCCCAGAGATGTTCTGCTCACCCGAGGGGTTTCAGCCCCCATGTGTGGCCCCTGCAGCAGCAAAACAAGAGAGTGCAGCTGCACTGCATTCAGGGAGCAGAGATGGTCCACAGCCAGTTCGGCACTCAGTGGCGAGCAGGGGAGCTTCCCTCTCCCTCCAGCCAATGCTAGCAGGGATGCAGGGAAAGAGCTGTGAGCTCAGGGCAGCTTGGTCAAACTCCTCGGGGCTTATGAAAAACAATAAAAAAGCCACAAACATCCCCCCCCCTCAACTTTTTAGTCTTACTGCAGGCATTGAAAAATATATCAAAGAAAAAAAAAAAATAAAGAAAAACCGTGCAGTTGGAAAACACTGGAGGTTTCCACGGGGAAGGGCGCCGAGGCCAGTGACCCGCCCCGCCGCAGGGCGTGGGAACGGGACGGGCGGGCTGTGGGAGTGCGGGGCGCTGACCCCGGCCCCAGCAGCGCAGGGCCGCAGTCACCAAGGCCCTGCGGCCCCCGGGCCCTGCGGCCCCCGCCAGCGGGGAGCATCTTTCCCCACACCAGCAGGAAAACACAGGGATGCTTCCCGGCCGCCCCCGCGCTGCCCTCCCGTGTGTGGGCGCTGCGGTGAGGAGGAGCCCTGAGGCTACAGAAGGGATCGCTTTGCGGCTCAGCCATACCTCTGCTCGAGCACGGGGGAATTCGCCCTCCCCACGCCATCCTCGCCCTCCCTGCACTCGGCTGTCCCCCGGAGAAGGGCACCGATGCAGCAGCATCCCCATTCCATCCCCAGGCCACTGCCTCTGCTCTGAAAGTCTCTGCAACTTGTTATTCTGTTTCTGCTCGTTTTTAAAGCAATTATTTAAAAACCTGTAGCCCTGATGGAGGCTGTGCAGCCACCACGGACTACCCGGGCTTTCTTTGCTCTCCTTAGGCCATCTCCGGAGGAGGCTCTGCAGTGGCGAGATTCCTTGGAGAAGCTCCTGCAAAACCCCTGTAAGTTCAGATCCCCCTGTGGTTGGTCACCTGCCCTCTTTCCATATCCCCTGGGGTGCTCAGCGAGGGCTCACCTCCCCCCTGCCCCCAGATGGCCTCGCCAGCTTCCGCAGCTTCCTGCGCTCCGAGTTCAGTGAGGAGAACGCCGAGTTCTGGGTGGCCTGCGAGGACTACAAGATAACCAAGTCCCCTGTGAAGATGGCAGAGAAGGCCAAAAAGATCTATGAGGAGTTCATCCAGACCGAGGCACCCAAAGAGGTCAGTGGCCATGGGGCAGAACATAGTACTTGGGGGGGATGAGGCTGCTGTCCTGTCAGCCTTCATCCCAAAGGAGAGTGAGTGACAGCTGCAGGGCACCCTGTGCTCTGGCTGAGGGGTTTGGAGGACTGTACCCTTGTCAAGGGGCAGCCCCCATCCCCACGTGCTGCACTCCCCTCCTTCATGGCCCTGGAGCCCCTGTTTGCATGCTCAGCCTCTGCTGGGCTGTGTCCAGCCATGGGCACCCCCAACACATCCCCACAGAGGCGTGACATTAATCATAAGGGATGACAATGTACAGTAATCCTCCTCCCCAAACTAGCTTTGCAGCAGGACAGAGCTAATCCTGACAGCTTTGCTACCAATAATTCTTCTGGAGAAATGCACCTGCTTCAGTCCTTCCCCTCACCCTTTATGTGATTATTGGTGGGACAGAGCAGGCAAGGAAGGGGAGACCATCACTCAGCCCTCCAAAGGCAGGCTCCCATCCCTCTTACACTCTCATGACAGGTCAACATCGACCATTTCACCAAGGCTGTGACCATGAAGAACCTGGTGGAGCCGTCACCAACCAGCTTTGACATGGCCCAGAAGAGGATCTTTGCCCTGATGGAAAAAGACTCCCTGCCCAGATTTGTGCGGTCGGAGTTTTATCACGAGTTAATCAAGTAGCAATGCAGCAGGGCTGTGCAAGGCGTCCCCACTGCTTCTGTCTAAACACCTGCCCCTTCTCCTGCAGCCACTTTGCTTTCTCGATGCCACTCTAGAAGAGCACCCAGGGGTGTTGCTAAACACCTCCCTGCATGCTTTGGACTGTCAGATGTCCTAGTGTTTCCTCTCTTGCTATCTCTTTCCTCTCCCACAAAAGACCCATTTGCAGAAACTCCCTGGAGTTGGGACCCAGAAGGGTGAGGGAGCATCCCCAGCTCTGCAGTGACCAGGGGCCACTTGGCCAGCTGACACATCCCTGGTGCTGCAGAGCTTGGCATTAGCTGGAGGCTCTGAGGTGCCAACTCTGCCTTCTTAGGACTCCTTAGAACACAATTTTTCTCTTAGCGTTGCCCATGTTGCTGGTTTGGCCCAGGCTCGCTCCCTCCCCCCAGCTTCCCAGGGTGCTGCTGAGACGGCACAGGTACCCTGCAGGTGCTCCCCTCCTTGGCCAAGGTGCAGGGAGACGTGCATTGCCCAATGGGCGTCCCCTTGCCTTCAGAAAGCAGCCAGTCAGCAGGGACAGGGACAGGGACGGCCGTCCAAGGACGGGGCACGGCAGGGACAGCAGTGACACCGTACAGCAAAGATGGCACTGCGACAAGAATGGCAGGGACCGCTGTACGGCAGAGCCAGATGCTGCAGGGTGCGCCTGCCTGGCACCGGGGGTGAGCAGAGCGAGCCTGGGGCACCGCTCCCCCAGCAGCTCCACCCCGAGTCAGCCTGTTTGCTTCCCTCCGAATACAAAAAAGTGCCGATAAAACGAGACCTGTTGGTCCAGAACACCGGGACTGTTTAGCAACCCAGCACTTGTGCTTGCTCCAGCCTTTGCGCGACGCCCTGAGCCCCCGGGGCACACGGTGTGTCACTCCCGGTGCGGGCGCGCTGGGACGGCAGCTCCGAGGGCCGCCGCAGGGCTCCTCCTCCAGCCGCTTCTCTCTGCTGTAGGCACGCCAGAGCAAAGCTTCTGCACAAACCCAACACAGGGGCGCCGAGCACGGGCAGGAGGAAAGTCATGCTGGGGGGAAAGAAGGATGAAATTCCAGCTGTTCAGATCCAGTTTGAAAAAACCAAATGCAAACTCAAACCCATCACTGGAAACGTGAAAAATCACCCCCCTGCAGACTCTGCTGAGTTTGTGTAGCCTGCATCTCTCTCTCCTGTCTCCCTGTCTGCCCAGGACATGTGTTTCCATAGGCTGTCTCTACAAAGGACCAGCTGTTTTCTAATGGTTTAAAGCCAGCCCTCTGCTAACAGAATAAACCACACCTGAGGATGGGGCAAGGGCTTACATGAAAAGCAGCCAGGGTCTCATTTCAGCCTTGAGGGAAATATGACAAACCCCTGTTCCATGGGGCCTGGACGGTTCATCCCCGTGTTGGTTTCCTGGTGCATCAGCCACAGGTCGTGGCTTGCAAGGAGCTGCTTCAGCAGGTGCCAGCAAAACATCCATGGCCCTTCTGCCCACGGGCATCCCGGCCCAGCCCCCTTCCCTGGGCTGCTCAGCCTCACTGCAAGTCACAGCACTCCATGCAAAATGCAATAAGATAAACAACAGACTTGCCAGCCTCTTCGAGGCTTTCAAAATGTGATCAAAAACCCACCAGCCCCAAATATTTATACGATGTCACTATGGCGATGAAGAAAAATACATCCCAAGCTGCAGGAAATGGCCTGTGTTTTCCAGGCAGGAGTGGGGAGGCAGGGGAAGGATGGAGGCAGTCACAAACGTGACTTTTTTTTTTAAGCTCTGGAGCAAAAGGCCTGGGAAAGTCGGTGCTGGAGCAGCAGGGGTGATGCTCACAGGCATTCCCCTGGGGTGAATGCAGAGGGTGGCTTGGGTGACCCTAAAGAGCCCAAGGGAGCCCATGGGCAGCAGGAGGCTCCCATCAAAAGGACACAGCACCCCCTGGCAGTGTCCACCATCCAGATGGGCAGCAAGGAGGAGGCAGAAGCAGGGTGCAGGATAGGGGGTTTGGCCAGCCCCTCTGCTGCAGGGTGCTCCCCCCACCTCTGCCTGCACATGCTCCCTACACCCTCCCAACCTCTCCATGAACTGGTGTCAGTGCAAGTGGGTTCAGCATGTTCGAGCTCCTGATGTACAGCCTGACTCAGAAATGCAAAACCGAACAGGCTTCCCCACAGAAAGACCTGGAGCTTTCATTCCTACTTACTCGTTTGGCAGCTATTTCCAGATCCTCTCACATGTTTCACAGTTAAATGCCACCACCACGACCACTGCTGTGAGGTCAGGATGCTGCTGGAGGCTCTTGCTGCGCACCATCAAACCCTGAGATGTCACTGCCGCCGCAGCGACGTGTGGGGCGGGGAGGGGGTGTGTAGGTGTGTGAGTGCTGAAGAGAAAAGGGCAGCCTGGATTCAGGAGAGATGAAACAGCTCTATTGGCAATCCCTCTCTGGCTCAGTTTCTGCTAAAATGCTGGAAGTCTACTTTGAGGGCTGCCAGTGATCTGTTGGGTGACCAGAAAATGTGGCCACTGAAGTGTTCTGGAGCTCTTGGGAAGTTGTGTTTGTGTAGAACTGTCATTTGGCTAATTGCTCAGGCAGGCTTGCCCAGAATGGTGGCAACACCTGGACCAGCCCCATGGCCCAGCTTTCCACAGAGGTATTTACTGTTGGGCTGACGCCAACCATCATATTTCTGGTAGGAAATACTTCATGTATTTTATCACTCTAGCTCTTGTGAAATTTGGCATATATAGCAGTATATAAACACAACATGTACATCTGTATTCCTGTAGCCATATATACACATCCACACACATATACACTTGTAACGTGGGTATCTCGGTCCTCTGAGAGTCAGAGAGCCAAAAAGCAGAGTTTCTGGATGTGGTGCTTGGGGTCCATCACAGAGAGAAGTGTGCTTGGTTTTAGCATGGTCCCAGACTCTGCTGAGGAAAACCTTGGCCATCCACCTGAGTGAACACAAAGGTGCATCTTCCAAAACATCCTCCAGGATCACCCTGTGCCCGTGGCCTCTGTGTGCCATCCTGGCACCCAGGCTGGTGCAGGAGGCAGGTCTTGTGCTCCCCGAGGGACCCCAGTCTAGGCCATGGGGCAAGGCAACCCCATGCTGCAGCCAGGGGCATGGGGCACAGGCGCTGCCTACACGCCACTCTGGTGCCCATTCCCTGCCAGGAGCACATGTGGAAGAGGGCTCCCTGCAGCTGCATCCCTCAGATGAACACCAGGAGATGGTTTGCTGTGTGTTTTATGGTAACTTCAGTGACCCGGAGCCTCGCACCTCATCAACCACGGGGCGAGTCACCCAGCTCTTGCCCTGTGTGCTGAGGCTGTGCTCTGCCAGTGCTGCCCAGTCCTAGCCTCAGGCACTGCCAAAGCCCAGTGGCTGAGAGTGTCCCAGAGCTCATCCAGGCTCCCCTCAGGCCTTGGTCACTCCCTGGAGGGTGCTGTACACTGTGGCCAAGGGCTAGAGCAAGGTCAGGAAGGCACATCAGCTCCTCACACCTAGGAGCTGCAGGTTTTCACTCTGGAGTCCTCTATGGGATTTCCACTAGAGATATTCATGTGGGGAAGATGTGAGGTGCTGGTGTGCACTGAGGAGTTGTGTTAACCCACATTCATGTACCACTCAGTAATCCACACATAAACATGTATTTCTGCTACTGTCTCAATGGACTGCTCATTTAATCTCTTTGCGCTGCATTTTCTTATCCACTACAGAGCACTCCCAAAACTTAAGCCCTGGCAAGGCCAAAAGCCTCTGAGAGCTTCCACTGCACTGATGCCGTGGTTTCTCAGTAAACTGGAGAGGGAACCACCCCAAGGCCGGTGCAGCAGAGGCAACCCCAGCCCCACTGCTGCCTCAGCCTTTGGCTCACAGGGCCAGCTCATGCTCCAGGAGCAGCAGCTGTGGTGCCCCAGGGGCTGAGCAAGGGCCAGCCCTGCTCTCTGCACTCACAGGGCTAGGCCCAAGGACAGGCTCAGCTTTGAGATAAAATGTGTTCTGTCTGCTTGGGGTTGCAAAGCAGCTGCATCAAAGAAGGGCTCCTTGATGTTCCCCACTCCACTCAAGGAGGGCCTCACACTCACCCCAGACCCTTGGCAAGGATGGCTAATGCCCATGCTGAGCTGATGGTCAGGCAAGGCACAGACCCATGAAAGTCCCATATCCCCCAGGCTCATGGTGCTGAAGGTGTCTGAAGGATATAACTGTTGTTGTTCCATCAGCTGTCTCATCTTTCTGTGACTTAAAACAATCTCTGAGCGAAGCCACTTGTAACACAACTTTTTAGAGCAACCTTGCCCAATGAACGGGATCTCCGTGCATTTCCTTTTGTTCACAAAATGGCATTTCAGAAGGGACTAACGCAAACATTTTTATTTAGACTGCATTCATCATTATTTAAATATCAATACAGTTTTTGCAATAGTTACCAAGAGTTCCCAGTACCGGGGGAAAATAAAACATAGCCACATGCTTGGCTATGTTCAGCATTTTAGCAAGCCCCTCTCCATCTCTTAGCTGAACATGCATGGTGATAGGTGTTAGTACATTGAATAAATACAAAATAAAGCACATGTTAAAAAAGGGGTTTCTATATGGGCCAAGAGAGCCACAGCCTCCTCCTGCCATGCCAAAACCCGGTGTGAGAGCTGTTGTCTGGACTGGGATGCAGAGCACAGGATACACACTTGCCAGAGCAGCAATATCTAATGATGGAGAGCCCAAGGGCTGGGGAACTGTGAGATGCTGCTGCTGCTGCAGCCGGCGGCAGCAAGTCCTGCAGCTGCCTCCTCTGCTTCCCATTGCAGGTCGGTGCCAAAGCCTGCAGCAAAGGCTGTGTCTCACCACAGCAATTAAAAAGTAAGCTGCCTTCTGGCATAGCCCCGGAGCAGAAATGAGATAGACACATTCCTCCTACTGTCCTCAGGAGAGTGAGCCATGCTACTACTGAAATACATAAATAATGCCATAAAAACTCCAGCGTTTCCAAGTACTCCCAAGCAGGGCCTTTCCTCATCAGATATTGTGGTCCTTTTCCCTCACAAGCTGCTCCTTACAAGCCAGGACAGGCAAACCTGAACCCAAATGGCACTCCCAGAGTCAGGAATATACACCTGTCTGGGAGAGAAGGAACATGTTTCTGTTCTGCTCCACTAAAGTGTTTAACCTGGGAGCGTGGAGGTCACAATTATTAATGTAGGAAATAATGAGCCTCCCCCAAAGTGACAGCTCTGCACAGCCCTAGGAGAGATCCTAGGCCAGCATAAACGTGGTGCTACAGAGGGAGCAGCAGCCAGAGGGAAGAGGTTCCCGTGATGACCGAGGAAGACTGAGCTTTCCTGTAACTGTGGCTGTCATGATTGAGGGAGGCTGCTCAGAAAGCTTTGGTCTCCCTTCAAGAAAGCGTAGGAGCTCTTCCTGTGCCTGATACTGCAATGCAGCACAGCCTGAGCTCTGAGCAACACTCCTGACAGCCCAGACATTTGGAAGCTATGACCAGCTAAGGACCAGAGACAGCCCTTTTCACCTAAGCTTTTGCAGATTAGAAATGGGAGATCACAGCCCCCAGGGAGTCCCTCGGCTTCCTCTCTGCCCTGCACTGGGTGTCACACAGTGACAGTCTGGTCCCTCCATGGACACGAGCTGCCCAGCACCCTCCCGGGCTCACAGGGCTCGGCAGAGCCCCGGCACACACCACAACTGCACCCAGCTCTCCTGCCAGACACAGATCCCAGCGCTCCTACGGCGACCAGGGGAGGGTTTGCTACACACACTGAGCCTGGAGTGGGTTACGAATGCTGGCTGTTGCATGACATGGGATACAACTGGGACATTAGACAGCTATTGGAGACAGCTCTGCTGCTTCATGCCAATGAATGCTTTTGCTGCCATGTATTCTTGCGAGAGCCCAGCCCGCCCCTGCCTTGCTGCAGGTTCAGGCACATTGAGAGATGATGTTGGAGTTGCAGTCTAAGCTGTGAGCGTGGTTTCTTTTGCAATTTTCGGGCCCACAGCCAGCACCAGGTGGGCTGACCAAGTCCAGGTAGTAAGGGGACTTGAGGAAGCGGCGGTAAGAATCTTTTTCCATGAGGGTGAATATTTTTCTCTGAGCCTCGTCAAAGCAGGACAGTGTAGGCTCCAGCATATTGTGGCTTGTCTTCTCCCGCGTGCATGAATCCAAGTTCACCTGTGGGCCAAAGGGACAGTGTAAATAGAACCTGTCCCAGAAGTGGCATAGGAAAGGGAAACCCTAAGTGTCTCACTGCCATGTGTGCTTGTCTGAAATGGCTGTTTGACACCCTGAAGCCTCAGCGGAATCTGTGCTGATACCAGTGCATCCCTGCTATCAGAAGAACTGTCAGGAGGGACTGACACACATCCCTCTGGGATGCAGCCAGCCAGGAAACTCGAACTGCATGGGAGCAGCTGCAACACTGGGAATCACAGTCCTCTTGGGCTTCTCCCAGTTAAGTGCGCCCATGGAATGGCCATGTGGTTGTAACTAAACACACTTTCTCTCTATCCAAGTTTAATATAAAATCAATAAACCCCCCACCATATCCTTGCTAACTAGAAGAGAAGCAGAAGCCTTCATCTCTTATGAAATTACTGACAGCTGCTTGCCTGTGCTGCTGGTTCAGAATTTGGGGTGGTGCCTTTGCCCAAGGAATGTTCTGGACACGTACCTCCTTTGTGGCCTGCACTGAGATGAACTCATCATAGATCTTCCTGGCCTTGGGGCTGAGCTTGGCTGGTGACTTGGTTTTCTTGTACTCCTCACAACTGACCCAGAACTCAATGTTTTCCTCGCTGTACTCAGATTTGAGAAAAGCACGGAAAGCAGCCAGTCCTCCTATGGATTGTTCAGAGAAAACCCAGATCAGGTAAGAGTGCTGGTCCCTGGACAACAGTAGCCCTGAATTCCAGCAAACGGTGATTGTGGGCTCTCCTTCCCAGACCTGAATGAGGAGCTCCCCTGGGGCTGGCAGTGGGGACAGCTCGTGCACACTGGCGAGGCTGGAATTCAGACAGGCCCCATGGGGATGTCACATGTGGTGCCTCAGCTGCCTGTTCCCCCACTGTGACCGTCTGTGTCCCAGTCAGGGGAACACAAGCAACTTGTGTGCTCCCAGGAGGAGACAGCCAGCACGCTCCACAGAGTCTCAGACCATGGGAACAATGTGAAGGAAACCTCAAGGACATCAGTGTAGCCCACAACTGATGGGAAGACAAAGTCTCCCATGGGCTCAGCTGCAAACAATATCTCTAAATTTTGGTTCTAGTTTAACCCACCATTAACTGTGTGCCCTGATCCTGCCCTTCTCTTGCACAAGGGCTAAACCAGTTGCCTTCACAAAAGACACAGCTCAGCAGCAGGCCAAAACCACAGTCACGATGCATTGGGATTGACCCCTGCCTTGGATCTGAGCAAGAGGCCCCTTCCCCACCTCCCCCAGAGGTCTGCATGACCTGTGTGCCCCTGAGATAATGTCCTGTGTCGCCTCCCAGGACTGCTCACAGCATACATGCTCTGCAGGCAGAATAAGAGCCTTCTTCACTTACTGTCATGATGGATCAAATTTTCCAAAGACTCTGCCCATTTTCTGACTTCCTCTTGGCTAAGCCTAAAAGGAGACAAAGGGAGAAACACAGGGCTGAGTTTAACAGTACAGAAAGGACAAATTTGGTTTGTTTCTCAGCACCACTAGAAAATCTTTTTCCCTCATTGTTGTAAGAGCATACATGAGAGACAGAATGAAACATCAGCTTGTTTTAGATACCCACAGGGATCCCAGATCTAACCTATAGAAATTTTGGTTTGCAATCCTCATCACCAGCCATGGGCTAGAAAGCAATTTTCCTGGAAAAATTGCTGTGGAATTCATATTTATTTTGTGCCTAGCTGCATCTCTTGCTGGAGCACAGACATGGTATCACTCTTACAGGTTATACCAGTGAACTCCAAAGGGCTGATTCCTTTAACCTGTCAGGAGAATAGTAGCTACATGGAAGAGAGAGGAATGTGGGAACTAGAAACACACAGGGAGCACACCCTGCATTTATTCCCTCTACTGTACTAGAACATGCCAGGGCTCATCTGTTCCAGGAGCAAACCTCGGCTTTTGGAGTCCTCTTTGGAGAGAGCACTGTCTCCTTGAAGCTCAGGGAGAGCAGTGATGCCCTGACAGGCTGCTGGCTGTTTTCTGTGCCTATAGCTCTGTGCAGCTGTGTGGACCATCTCACAAATCCAGCTCAAAGAGGCAGTGATGCTGGTTCTGCAATGTGTCCACTGGGTCTGGGATGGAGCCATGCCACTGTGCAGGAGACTGTACACACCTTCTCCTGTTCATACTGAATCATGGCAGTGATGGCAGGAAGGGACATCTAGCTCAGCATTCTTCGTGGAAATTGAAGTCCTCAGGTACTGATACTCAGCTGACTATCAACACCTGAGGGCTAGTGCCACACTAGATCCAAGCACAGGTGTTCAGGAAGAACTGGGAAGCAGCAGCAGAAACACTAAGGGAGTCCAGCTTGGTGAAGGAATGAACAACATGCTGCAGCCAGTCTGGGATTAACCAGGTGACAGATTAACATCTGCTCCTACCTCTGGCTTGAAGAGATCTTCTCCTTCTTGCCCTGGGAAGAGCTGTAGTCACAGGAATCTGACTTCTGCAGCAAGAAGCCCAGACGGTGCTTCATGTCTTTGGCACTGAAAGAAAACAATCAGGAGGGAGATGAAGACGATGCACTGCACTCCCTCCTCAGCCTCCTCACTGCACAGGCTCCTCCAGCATTACTCAGTGACACAGCTGCAGGTCACTGACAGTGACTCCAGTGCTGATTTTCCACTCATCGCATAATGAACATTTTTGTTTCTAGACAAATACAACAATGTCAAAGATGTCATTTTTCATGTTCAACAGCTTCTTGCCGAGAAGGTCATCAGCCTGGAAGCAGGTGGCAGAGGGGGAGAAGCTGCTGTTTCCCTCCTGTTTACAGTACAAACACTGGGATAGAAAAGCATCACCGTGTGTCACCTCTCCTTGAGCTGATTTGCCCAGCTGCCAATGTGTGGCTCTTACACCCTTACTAATCCTTTCCTGCAGCCCTTGCCATTTCCCCACCTCATCATACAGCTACAGGAAGAGCAGGGCCATGCCAGGCCGCCCCACCAAGCCCATGACCCAGAGGAAAGGAAGGAAGTCAATGGCTTGGAGTGAGACTGTGGGGTGAGATCAGAGGATGAGCCAAGAGCTTCACTACAACCAGCCCATGCTGACTGCAAGCTACTCCCTTGCTCCACAGCAAGCTCCTCTGAAGATTCATCCTGAATTCTGTTCCACCTTCCAGTGTGCTCAGGACAATTGTTTCCTCACATCTAGATAGGCAGCTCTCACTGGCCTTGGCACCTCTCTGGGATTCCTTCCATCTTAACAATGAGAGGTGGGTAAATCACCCCTGCTTGCACAGGGGCACAAGCCCTGGCCTGCCCCAAGGTGCAATGATAGTGTAAAGCAGGAAATTCTTCTCCTCAGAGCTGAGCCTGGAAAAGAACAAGAGGCTGTGCCACAGGGCTGAGCTCTGGTAGCTGCTCAGCCCCCAGCACTGCTCCCTGCTCCAGCTGCAGCACCGGGCTGGGCGTCCTGGCCATTCCTCCTCTCACTGCTTGCCTCAGAAATGTCTCCTTAACAGCTCCAGCACTCGGGGAGAGCAAAGGGAGCTCACAGCTGCTTTAGAGCAAGGTGCCTGTGGCCAACACCAACATCCAGGCTCTGCCCAGGCACACGTGGGCTTCCAGGCTTGAGCTGCCTGGCGCTGTCGCTCTTCACCCAGGAGAAGGAGACTGCTCAGGTCTGCAGGACGGTGGCAGCAGGAGGAAACAAAACACTGCTGCTTGCAGCCAGTCCCACAGCTTTCTGGGAGAGAGAGATTTTGCTGGGAATCCTGGACAGAGGTGTTTAAAAGATGTGAACTATTTTTCCTTGCACTTTTTCAATATATTTTTATCCTCACTAAATGTTCCTGCAAATTGGAAGTGTCAACACTTTTCCCTTGCATTTTCAGCACTTGTTTTGAACTCCAACCATGAGCAGGAAGCTTTATCCTCCAGACAGAAGACAGCTGAGTCTCTGTTCACATTTTCCCAACCCATTGCACAGCTGCTGGAAGCAGCTTCAGGACTGCTGCTGAAGGCACGAGTGGGCAGAAAGTGGGCAGAAAGGCAGCGCTGCATCATCAGTGACCCACACAAGTTTGGATGGGCTGGATGAGAAGGGAGCACTGTGCTTCCCTCCTAGGCATCTCCAGGCCCCAGAGCACCTGAAAGGGAGTAACATCCTTCCAGGAGGGCTCATGCCAGCCCAGAGACCCCTCATGCTGGGCTGTGGGGCAGGCCATGCTGCCAAGGGCACATCTGGGACTGTGCAGGCTCTGCTCTGCTGATCCCACACACCGGGGTGCACCCAGGTCCTGCAGGGCTACAGTTCAGCCCATCCTGGTTGGCACCACACAAGGGGTGTGATGAGCCCCACACCAGCCCCACAGTGCTGAGCACTGGGGTGTAGCTGAACCTGGCCCCTCACCATCACCAGGGAACTCAGGCTGACCCCACACCAGCGGTGCCGCATCCAGACCCGCCATGCCCTGCATCCCTGCCTGCTGGCACACGGGTCTCTGCTCCCACCAGGCTGGGTTTCTGCATTTGAAATGCATTTCAGGGGATAATCCTTAATTTTTATCCTGTCTGCCTTGTTTCCCCCTCAAAAGAAATCAAGAAAATTTAGCAGAGAGAGGAGTCAAAGGAGAAAAGGGATGCAAAGACTGCAGCAAAAGCAGCTGACAGGAATATCAAAATATCGCAATGCTAAAAGCTGCTGGGTTTGAACATGGGAAGGAAGGCTGTAGAGTTCCCACAGCTCAGTACAAAACCATTCTGCAATTCTGCTTCTAGCTGAAAAAACCCCAAAGCCTCTAAGCAATAATTTGTATCTAATCTTACAAAATAATCAGAGCCAAATCTGTCCTCTTGCCTCGGACACAGAGCGCAATGCATCAGTGTGTCTCCCGGCTAACAAGACCATTACCAGATGCTCAGAAATAAACAGTACCTTTTTAAGCAAGTGGCTGGCAGTGCAGCGAGTCCCTTGCACATCTTGCTCCCGAGGTCGGATCAGTATTCCAGGAAAAACAACAACGCAGGAGGCGGCAGAGGCTGCGCACGGGTCCTGCACTGACTGCAGAACCCCGTCTGGTCTGTGAGCCAGCTGCGCTGCTTTGGCTCTGTTTTATAGCCTTGCCTAGACAGCCCAGCAGCTCTGGGTGACCCAGTCAGGAGTCAGCACAGCAGCAGCACCCGTCCCCTTTTTGCCCACCCAAGAGGAAGAGGGTGACGTATAAACCCAGACAAAGGGGTGAGAGAGATTGAAAACCTTACCAGAAACGAAGCTTGGCGTCTGCCTGCAGAGGTGGATTCTTTTAAAAGGGCTCAAAAAGCTTCGGGAACTTCCTCTATTGCAGGAGGTTGGAATGGTGCAGATGAAAAGCAGATTTTCGGGGGGGGGATACAGATAGTAAAAAAGGTCAGAGAATCAATTCTGAGAAGTGACATGAGCTTTACTGGTTCCTGTGTTAATTTCCTCTTCTGTTTAAAGTAACCTGGATCAAGAAAGGGACAAGAATTTTAAACAGAAAAGGTTACCATACAAATGCAGAAAATAGAGCTCTTAAGGAAAGAAGAATGTAAATTCACCAGGGAACTACCCAGGCAGATGAGACTTTCCTGTTTTATTCTGGAGTCATGTGAATATATATTTTTGGTGAGGTTGCAACAAAAGCTCAGGGAGGTGCAAAGCACTGTTGGACTATAAAATGTGCATGTCTCAGCACACAGATTTGAGGACAGCGTGGAAAAATGGAATTTAGGAGGTTGCCTTAGATATGGGTATCACTGCAACACCTTCTCCATTTGCATTTACAAAATGGAAACTCAGACCTCGGGACTCATGTATCCCCTAAGAAAGATGGTTAATTAAAATAAAAGGCTTAACTGTGCCTGCCCAGAGAAATCTTTGAAGCAGTTCTGAGGGTACTTCATGCTAAAGAACAAACCCATGAGACACCTGTGGGGGTGCTTGCACTGGCCTGGCTCTGCTCTGTAGTCCCTAGGAGCACAGAATGAGCTCAGCTACTTGTCCTCAGCCCTTGGACAGTGCAGAAGGCAGTTGCCCCTCTAGAGAGAGAGAATTGGCTGATATTTATCTAGCTGCAGCTCAGCACAGCCTGTACCATCATTATCAAAGAGGGGAAGGCTTTGGGCAGACGGACGTGCATATGGGCTGCTGCATTTCAAGGCCTGCTCCTGCTGTGAAATAAAGGAGCTCCCGATTAGCAGCAGGCTGCCTGCCCATATACCCACTCCTGCATCCCCTCTCCAGAAACCTTTCAGTGCCTTGCCCACGATCTGCAGAAGTTACAGGATGGGCTTTTCCCTCCTGTGTCTTTAGAGCCTACAGCCAGCAGCACGGAGTCCAAATCCCAGATGAGTTTACCTGCCTTGGCATACTGCATCCTCTCAGATCATTAATTGTGCTGAAAGGCAGTGCTGTAATTAACTGTAAAATGCTTTCGTAGGAGTGTGGCTGTTCGGCTGTCAAACCTGAGGCAATGTGCCTGCAAGTCCTGCACTGTTTGGACTAAAAATCAGCTCCAGCTCAGGGCAGTGTAAAACTTTACCTGAGTGAATGCCCTCATCCTTTTAGCATTGGTGAGTTGACAGCACTTGGGTGGATCTGTAGGAAGTAACTGAGCACTGGCAGAGTTGGTGCTAGAGCTCTTTGGTGTCTTCTGTTTGGGGAGAAGTCAAAGAGCAGAATATAGGCAATAGGAAAAAATTTAACTAATTATTTACTAAATATCTAGTTAATTTAATTTGAATAACAAACCTGTGCAATGTTACTGCTGGTTATGTGTCCAGAGCAGCACATACACTCAAGCAATTCAAGACCTCATCTGGCTGACACAATCGAGGTAAGGCACTAACCTTGCCCCTCTCTCTGGCAAGGGTAGAGCTCTGGCTTGGGCAGGTCCCAAAGGGCACAGAACTTCTGTGCAGAACACAAAAATTCTGCAGTTTGTCTGCAAATTGTGGTGTAGCCTGATTTAGGAATGTCACACTTCCCTGTGGATTGCAAGCACGTTTATTGCATGGCTGTAATGGCACTCAGACTCTGGTGTTGGTGACATCAGGTCACCTTCTGCATTCCCCAGCTTCTGTGTGAGCAAGCTGGATTCAGGAATTTCTGGCATTGCCATCACAACAGCCAGCCTAAAGGGCTTTGCAATTAAGACCGTCCTCCCTGGACTGGGCATGGAGACTCCTAGAAGTGCTGCAGTTGAAATTTCCCTTTTTCCAGTTCATTAACAGACTGGCTCAGCCTGGCCCACATGAGAGGAGTTTGGGCTTGTGCACTGTTTTTCCTCTAAGCTGTATATCCTCTCAGCTACTCCAGCTGGCCTCCAACCTAAAGTATCCCCTTCCATCCCTCACCATCACAGGCAGGCCTCTTCTCCCAGGGTACAGACTGTGCTGCGCTCAACACCACACTCTCCTCCCTGCCAGTTAGGGAAGTGGCAGCTTGTGCCATGTTTTATGCTTGGCACGTCATCCCTGGCTCACTTCACCTGCTCATGGGGAACTCAGCGGTGAGGATGGGCTGGGATGCAGGGCTGGGGTGCTCCCAGGAGCCAGCACGATTGTAAATGTCTGCGGTAGCCACCGTGGCATCCCTCGCCCCCCGCCTCATCCCTTGCTGCATCCTGAGGAGCTGGAGACGAGGCTCTGAATCAGAGCTTGCCCTCGCACCGCTGCTGGAGAAGAACATCGCACACGTGCACTCCCCGCCGTCCGCGAGCGCGCGTGGGTGCGTCCCTCGGCTCCGCCGCGGCCAAGAGGCAGCCCGAGGAGGCAGGGAGCACGAGGGACGCCGCTGCTTCCGTGGTCATTGCCCGGAGCTGAGCTACCCCAGGCTGCTGCCCTGCCGCCCCAGCCCTTCCCTTCCCATCCCAGAGCAGCTGCCGTGGGATGGGAACGCACGAGGAAGACGCTGCTGCTTTGCGTCACTGGAAAGCGGGAGGAGGTGACATGGGTCTGCGAGGATGTGCAGCTGGGCCAGGGCCGCCCTGCCACGGCTGCCTTCCCCAGCCTGCCTCGCAGGGGCCGTGACCCACTCCTGCTCCTCTTCCTCACGTCTCACAGAGCCAGCCAGGTACCTTGGGACCAGGCGAGTAAATGCCCGCGGGCACAGGGGACACTGGGCAGGGCACTGCACGGCTTTCCCATGGACATCCACGCCCAATACGTGTCTGCAGACAGCACTGGTGAGGAACTGGAGCAGCTCCCACACCGCTGAGCAGCACCAGCTGAGCCGGGGCCCCAGGCTGTAGAAACCCTGCACAAGCGGCTCTCTGGTGCTGCCCAGGTGTGGTCCCAGTGCTGAGCTCTGCTGTGGGGAGGACGCGTGGACTGCTGAACTCCTTGATTTGCTTCCCCCATAGCCCAAGCACTCTTTGCACAAAAACCCTTCCAGTGCAACAACCCACCACTGATTTTTTCTCCAATACACCTGTCAGCAAGTAAGATTTCCTTCCAGCACTGAGGGCTGCATCTTACCCACACAGGCATGTGGCTTGGGTGAATTACAGCTAGTGAGCTGGGAGCAGAGAACCCTGGAAGGACCATTCAGGTCTGAGCTTGGATGAATGAACTCAGCACGTGTTTGTGCCTGACACTGCGTGCAGCCACATTTCCTGTCCCAGGGCACTGACTGCAGCCTGACCTCCCTAAGAGACGCGCAGAGAGGCCACACTTGTCCCCGCAGGGTCCCCTAGCCAGCGCTGGGATTCCCAGAAACACTGTCCCACAGCAGAGTCTGAGGGAATTGTCCTTTCCCATGGCTCTGCGATGCACCGCCTGACTTCACGCGTGACCACAGCCATGGCTCTGGCGCCCGGCCCCCAGAGGCGGCCTAAGGAGCGGCTCCTCCTCCCGGGCCGGCCCTCACCGAGGCCTGAGTCACCAGTCTGCCATATGGGGAATTTGCCGTTCACATGGAAACTTTCCCAGTGCATGGATGCACCTCCAGGCTGACCCAGCCCCCTTCTGCTCTGCACGCACCGGGCAAAACCGAACTCTTCAAGGCAACGCAGCTTTAGTTTGTGGCTGTAGTTCCTGGACGAGCCTGCCCTTCTCTGAAGTGATGCTCTGCACACGTTAGCACGTTCCCTTGGAACCGTCCTCAGCTCCACCTTCACGCGGTTCATACAACCAAGCGTGCAATCCATACAATTTCTCTGCGCTCTCACTTGTGTCTTACTTATATATGCATCCACAGCATCAGTGGCCTCATGCCATTTCTAGGGGCTTGGAATTTCCTAATCATTCTGAGGGAGTGGTGGGAGATGTATTTTTCTTTGCTTCAACCCCAAGGGTTTGGGCTGCCTATTTGTCCTGTTACTACCCAGAAAGAAATATTTCAACTTGTATCAGAGGAAGAATTTTGTTCAGCCCGAATGGATGGTTTTTTTTTTCCTCTCCTGGTTTGGGTTTGCTAACGAAATAAGTGTTGTTTTTTGGTGTGATGGTTTTTGGTGGGTGTTTTTTTGGTTTTTGTTTGTTTGGTTAGTTGGTTGGTTTTGGTTTCGTTTGGTTGTTTTTGTTGTCTGGCTATTGTTCTTTTTTCATGGCCATCAGACCACAGGAAAATCTATTATTTGAGTAGCTTGCCTTCCAATTTCCCGAATTTCTGTCTCCTCATCCATTTTGATTAACAGCCCCTTAAACACTTCCTGTTCATCACTAAGACAGTTTGAATAACACTGCACCACAAACTAGTCAACATATGGCTGTTCACTAATGCTTTCTCAATACAAAACCACTTTGAAATGTCTCATTTAGCCACTTTCAGTGCATTTAATATGGATTTTATGACACTTTAAGCCAAATACTGATAGCACGTCATATTCACTTATAAATATATTTTACCACCATAACTCCCTCATGAAATAACTATTAAGCTCATTATAAAAGGTCTATTTTCCCATTAAATCATGTCAGCTGGTATCAGTGACATCACCCTCTTTTCCAATGGGCCTGCTATTGTCCATACTGAAAGTGCTCCTGCACTGATCAGCAGGTTAACAGCTCTGAGACTGGACAGCTCACCCCTTCTTAGGGAACCACGGTAATAATGAAGATTAATCATGAAGAGTCATTAAGGTTGGAAAAGACCTCCAAATTCAGCGAGTCCAACCTTTCACTGAGCACCTCCATCCCAACTAAACCATAGCACTGAGTGCCACATCCAGTGATGGTGACTTCACTACTTCCCTGGGCAGCCTGTTTCAATCCTTTACCACCTTTTCAGTGAAGAAATTCTCCTTGGTGTCCAAACTAAACCTCCCCTGGTGGAGCTTGAGGCCAATTCTTCACATCCTGTCACTAGTTATCTGGGAAAAGAGAACAACCCCCACCTGGCTACAACCTCCTTTCAGGCACTTGTAGCAAGTGATGAAGTCTCCTCTGAGACTCCTTTCCTCCAGGCTAAACACCTCCAGCTCCCTCAGTTGCTCCTCACAGGACTTGTGCCCTGCAGAGCCTTCAGCACCTTCCTTGTCCTTCCCTGGACCTGCTCCAGCAGTGTCTTTCTTGTGCTGCGGGGCTCAGAACTGGACACAGCACTTGAGGTGTGGCCTCACCGGTGCCCAGAACAGGGGGAACAATCCCTGCCCTGGTCTTGCTGCCACACCATTGCTGATCCAGGCCAGGATGCCCTTGGCCTTGTTACCCACCTGGGCACAGCTGACTCATGTTCACCCACTCCCAACCAGCACCTCCAGGTCTTTTTCTGCTGGGCAGCTTCCCAGCTGCTCTGCCCCAGCCTGGGGCATCACATGGGATTGTTGTGACCCAAAGGCAGGACCCAGCACCTGGCCTTGTTGAGCCTCATGCAGTTGACCTTGGCTCATGGATGCAGCCTGTCCAGATCCCTCTGCAGAGCCTTCCTGCCCTCCAGCAGACCAACATTCCCACCCAGCTTCATGTCTGTGAACTTGCTGAGGGTGCACTCGANCATGTCTGTGAACTTGCTGAGGGTGCACTCGATCACCTCTTCCACATCATTGTTAAGATATTAAACAGGACTGGCCCCAGCAGTGAGCCCTGGGGAACTCCAGTAGTGGCCAGCCACCTCCAGTCACCACTCTCTGGGCCTGGCCA
>VZRX01006213.1:0-10113 GCA_013398075.1 Notiomystis cincta
CATGCAATCGGCTTATGGATACATCAATTGCTCAGCAATAATCTGCTCCCCTGTGGGCTGTGGCTTTTGCAAAGGAGTAAGGCCTCCTTTTTTACATTTTACAGATGTGTGGAGCTCAGCCTCACAACTCTTTTTGCTCCTGATTATTCCTTTCATGCAGACCCACACAATTTCTAACAACATTGCGGCCAACTGAAACTTCTGATTAAGAGTTTTGCCTTCATGTGCCGGGAAGCAGAAAGTAGCTCTGCACTCGTGTTGGGCACGAGCTCAATTTCTGGGCTAACCCATCTGCAGCTGCACAGAGATAGCAGCTAGCATCTGGTTTTCCTTGGTTCACAGGCTTTTATATTAGATCAGATGAGCAACCAGCAGAGGGGAAAAGTGCCTTCTTGGTTGTTGTATAGGCTAACTTTGCTGTCAGCCTGCTCCACATATGGATTCTAGGGCTACAGAGAGAAATTAATATTAGAAGTGGGTCTCAGAGAAGCTCACTGTCTTTGGGAGCTGTTCATGGCATGTCTGGCTGTACCTCGCCTGTTGTCTGTATTGAAAATCCTAGCCCTGCCTGTGGTCTGTGTATGATTCTTTCTTTCCTTCTTGTTCATACAAATGGAGTAAATGGATACAGGTGAGAGAACAGAAACACAGAACAATCAAGGTGTATTGGAAAGCTACCTGGATTTCTTCAGTTGGCAGAGCTGAAATGCATAGACATTTGAGATTGACTGCATCCATTTTCCTCTATCCAGCTGGTATGTCTTAAATCTGGGTGGTCAACAGAGCATAAATATGTTGTGCATGTGCATTCTGACAGCACATGTATCAGAAGAAAATCTCGCTAAAAAGCACATAAAACAATTGTCACAGAAACATTTTTTTTTTATATCACAGCTAGTCATCTGCCAGCAAGATGCCAGAAAGAGTGTTAAAAATACTGTAAATATTCAGCTCAGAGTGTGTTTACGTTTGCAATATGTTCTTTTATGTGAAAGAACAGAGACAGAATGAAAGGAGAATCCTCCCCTTGGTAATGACTATTTTAATGTCTGCTCAAAGCTTTGTAAATAATGCAGCACTATAAAATTTAGTCATAAGAAGTAATCATTATCTCTCAATAAAAGAGAATAATTTTTCCATTTGACCTGACATATGAATGTCTATAAACATTATATTTATCTTTAAGAGTGTTCCTTCCATTCATATGCTAATACAAGCAATGTGAAGATTTCTAACAGCTCAGAAAATTACCCCATAGTACACCCAGTTGCCTGTATTTTCCAAAAACTGCAGTCTTGAACAGGGCTTTTTATGCTTACAGATTGGGTCAAAGTCAGAATAAACAGGCACTGGAATCTTCTTTTGATTGTTTCTGTAAACTTCCTTCATCAGTGGATGAGATATAAGAGATGAGAGATATATTAGTGAAACATGCTCCTGTTCAAATTGGCCAAAACCTCTTTTCACAAGATTCTCAGATGTTTCCTTGAGTCATGATGAGAAAGTCGTGGAGGAATACATTATATCTTAATACAGAA
Organism: Notiomystis cincta; assembly: GCA_013398075.1. Classification (NCBI taxonomy): domain Eukaryota; kingdom Metazoa; phylum Chordata; class Aves; order Passeriformes; family Notiomystidae; genus Notiomystis; species Notiomystis cincta. The sequence continues at coordinate 1,539 of VZRX01006213.1, forward strand.
CTTTTCAGTATGGCTTATTAATTGGAAGGAAAAAAAAAAAGGCAGCAGGTGACTATTAAGCAATTTTATGTTACACTGCCTTGAGAGAGAGGTGGTAAGTGATGACTGATACATTGCCAAGGGATTTTATCTTCTTGTTTATATGTAGAGTGCTGCTGTTACATGGTCACAAGATCTGACACATTCTCTCTGTGCCAAACTGGGAAATATTTGCATTCTATTTGTTGGCATAGTGAATAAAATTTTGTGTTATTCTGCTTAGCTAGATAAGATTAAAAGATTTAATGTAGGAAAGAAAAACAGTAGCAAACAGAAGGATACAATACACAACCCCAATGTAACAAAAGATGCATCTGGGGCTTCCACGATTTTAATTTTCAGGTCAATCTTGAAGTATATATTTAAAAGCCTAAAGGTTTTCATTTGCAGAAAGCAATGAAAGATGAGGAATGAGTCATGAATGCTGCATTATGAGTCAGGCTTGGAGTCCTGATTTTTAGAAAGCAAAGCCCAATCATAGATGCATCAGTTTACCCTGATGGGACAAGAGAGGGCCATGCACCACCTCTTCTCCAAACTTTTCTTCTCCCCACACTTCCACACATGCTCCAGTTTCTCTGCAAAAGAAATGAGTGCATTTTCCAGATGGGATCTCTGATGCATTCCAAGCAATACCAGCCAGCATGCTGCAGGCCTCAGGGCTCCACATGCTGTGCAGCAGAAGAAAGCAGAAGTGCACCCCAGAGAAGTCATGAAGTCATGCCTGCGTGTTATGAGGGCTTTAGGGAGTTGCAAGTTTAGGTGAGACAGCACACTCTTGTTATCTGAAGATTTTGCAGGTTGGTTTTGTGTTAATGTTGGTAACCAGAAGGAACAACCTAGGCTGCTAATCGAGATTTTTCCTTTTTGGTGCCCTACCTCCAAGAGTAGAGCGCTGATGGCTTCCAAAAGAGCCTCAGTAAAATGTCTGAAAGAGGCAGTTTCTGTACAGATTACATCATATAGTTATAAGCAACAGTTTCTTAGATCTTTCATATGACTAAAAAATCAACAGGAAATACTAAAAAAGGGTGGATTATCTGAAATCTTGCTAATAGCCATTTCCTAACAGTCTTCAGTTGGTATATGAAAATGGCAACAAATAATCAAAAAATGTCCTTCTGCAGTTATTCTTTTATGAATTTCACTTAGGAAGGTATAATTGGTTATCGCTGTCTCATAAAGTGTGAGCCAATGAGGAAAATTTGATTGCATGTCTCTTGTATATTGCCTGGCTAAATAAACTTTTTCACCTCTGTTAATCACATAATTTCATATTTTGCTTGTAGCTACTAGGCCTTGTGAGACTAATCTGGAGAAGCAGCTACACACTGCTCTGTTGTCAAGGAAACTCTCGTAATCACCAGTTAGACCATAGCAGTAGGATGTTCCTCGTGTTCATGGTGGAAATGGGACATTCTGGAAAGATATAGGAGAAAGGGGAAAACCACCTATAACAAACAGTTAAGAAGAGTCCTTATCTTGGAGAGAAGATACTTCCAGCTTCTGGTTCCTGCCCCAAATAATTTTTTTTATCCTAGTATTATTAAATATACAGTCTTGGGAGCAGAGAGGTCTAAATCTCCAGCTTTGTCCTGAGAATTGTGCTGGATTTCAACTACAGCTTTACCTTAGGGGCCACAAACCCTACCAAAATAATATGAAAATAACTTGAATGTAATCACAGTTGCATTTTATTTTTCCTTAATAGATATGATATAATTACTCTTAAAACAAAGAAAGAGATATAAAATTATATGATGACTGTAAAAGACAAAAATGATATAACCACGGGGTGAAAAGATTACTTATATACAGCTACAGTTACTGAGATGACTTACTGAATCAATGATAAATCTTTTTTGTTTTGTTTCCAAAATAAAATCTTAGAAGAAGGGGAGTATGATCTAGGAGACCTAGGAGACAGTGAACTGCATTTTGAAGGGAAACAAATATTTGCTCGACATATGTAAAGAGCATACGTTAACAGGGGACATAATTACTCCTTGTATTATTTTAAATTACTAATTCCAGACATCTCTACATTAGGGCTATATTAAGAAAAAAAAAAAGGGGGGGAAAAATCATGTCTGAGAAGAATCTTTTAAAATTTTTTAGGAGCTGTGAAAAAAAGTCACCAAGAAAAGTCACAGATCATATGCAGTATGCATGTAGAAAACACGGACACACAGATCATTCAGCAGCATTGAAAAATCTGATCAGTATAAATGGCTGATTTAACCTAGAATTCATTTTTTTCTCCCCAAAATTGTAAAAGAATCTAAATATCATTGAACTGTATTCAATGAGTGTGCACACAGATGCCAATCTTTCAACAGATAGAGGCAGATTCAGCGTAAAACTCAAAAATGAAATTGAGTCTAGTATTCCAGCTGTGGTTATCTCTGAGTTTCATGCATGGGAACTTTATCTCCTCACTTGTGTATACTCTGATTTTGTAAACGAAGATCAAAATGAATTCTGAGAGTCACTTGGAGATGTAAGAGAGAAAAGTCTGATGCTTAAAAGAAACAAGGCTTCAGGAAAAGTCAAAGGAACATGATCATGTTTTCAACTTTTTTTTCCCAGATGTAACTACTCTGAGCAATGGTTTTATTATTAAACAAATTGAAATAATTCTAGAAATCATCTAAAAAATCATCATGTAGTATCTCTGTGGTCAACAGAGATCTGGTAATAACAATGAAGAGAAGCTATAGATGCATTTCCTTCTCAAGTAAACTCTGTTGACTGCACAGATTTGTTTCCTTTGAAAGCTAGTTTGTTTAAAACAACAGTTTCATATATGGACATTTACCCTGTGGGCAATTAAAAAATTTGGGCAGAGAAAGATGCCTGAATCTGAGAAAACAACATTTCTGAGCTAGGGTTACGTGCATGGGATAAAGAAGGCAACCTTTTTCAGGTTCTCTGCTTAAAATGTCTGGAGAAAAAGCACAGGGAAATTATCACGAATATAAATGCCTTTCAGTCAGTAGAGCATCAATGGAACTAATATAGGAGCTTGGATGTTTTCCTTTCAGGTCAATTGGCTGCAATCTGGCCTCACTCAGCTTCTCCCTGTGTGCTGAGATCAGATATTTTCTCTGTGAATAGGCTCAGATCAGTCTTGTTGCTTTCCTGTATGCAAGGATATACTGTGACAAGGGAGTCTTTGCATTGCACCGTTGTTGTACTAGGGGTGATAAGTACATGGAAAAAACAGGTCTATACAGGTCACATTTCCTCAGATGTATTGCCAAGTCCTGTGGTATACATGCTCCTGCAATATAGCCCAGAAGAAAACGTCTACTTTTTGAGAAAGCAGTAGCCAAATTGTAAAAACTCTGTGGGGATTCTGAGTCCAAAATCTGGAGAACTTGATTTTAAGCTGGAACAGATAGCTAAATAAGTTATGCCATAATGGCCCATTAGAGTATAACAATATGTTGCCTTTTAGATAACTTCCAGTTTGCTAATTTGAAAATTGCAACCATATGAAAGCTTTCAGAGTGACAGCACATTTGTTTGTAGTTTGGTATTTGAATATGCCAAATATTGGTTCTATTAAGCTATTGTAAATCTAAACATCTACATCAGACACATTTTCTTTCTGCATGAACACAAAGGCATAATGTACCATGTTTTGCTGATATCTGCATGATTAACTACATTTGTTTTCTATTTACTACAGAAAGCTGTGCTCTGGAAAATCTACTTGAAACATTTAAGCTTTCACTCAGGGACATTTCTCCCTGTATAATGACCAAAGAGCAATAGAGGTCAGTAATCAGAAATCTCTAAGGACACCAATTTTTACGGCCTCATTAGTAGTGTCTTAATTAGTTGTCACCCAGGTTAGCCTTGACTTGTTAAACTCCTACAGAATGCACTGAGGGGCAACTGATGTGTTCTCAAAATGTCACATCTTGTATCCAGGCTCCATTATATGATACTTCTGTTTGAAAAGGTTGGTCTAAGTAAAAGACAAGTGGTTTTCTGACCCCTTTCATCTCTCTTGTTAGGCTCTCTGGATTTGCCCTTATTTAATGAGGAAAGGAGCATTATTCATAAAAGTATATTCTTCTTAAAAATGCAATTTCTTATATATATATATGCATATTTATGCATTCTTTTCTTTATCTTTCCAGCTTCCGTGTTTCTGTCTTTATATTTGGGGTGTGTGTGTATCTGTGTAAAGAGAAATGTGTGTACATCAGGAAGGTAACTGAGAAATGGCATTCTTTAATGTATAAAATTGCAAGATATTAGATTATTTCCTCACAAAAGTGCTTCTTTTTCATAGCTGTCCTAATATAAATAAATAATCTGCTATTTCCAGCCTAATTAGTGAATGTATATCTGCCTTGAGCAACGAGGGATGGACAAGCTGACCTTCAGAAACCTTTCCCAATATAAATTATTCTGTGACCTGGCTTACACATACAAAAAAAAGTGTGCACATACACACATTTCCCAAGTAACAATGGATTATAAAAATGCCTTGTTGATGAGTAATTGTATGCTTACATGTCTCCACGATCTTGGTAAAATGGAGATAAAAAAAATCTCATGTAAAGAAAAGAGAAGTACAAGTTGTGGATATGGTGGTGATCAATGATCAGACAGATGGTGCCTTTTGTGGCTCTTTGAGTTCCATGGTTTGGAAGAAGAAACCTCTGTACAGAGAGAAACCTCTTCAAAAATCTGCTCAATGGTTGGAACAAACCGTTTTACTTCATATAATATTATACACAAGCTTAATTATGATTATAATTATGATGGTATTATTATTGTTATTATTACCGTTACATCCTGATTGACTTCTGAATGACTTCACATCCTGATTTGTGTTTGTCAGCAGTGATCTTTACATCTCTGTGGATGGATGACAAATTTGGAAGGCAGGCAAAACATATGTATGTTTAAATTATGTGGATTCATATAAAAGAGTTATGGGTGACACCAATTCTGCTAATTTTTCTCTTATAAATGTAATCTTGAACATCTAAAAGGATGAAATCCCAAAAGATTTTCTAAATAAAGCTACCAAATTGATCTTATAAGTCACAAGCTATAGAGATACATTAAAAAAAGCTACATTTGAGATCACAGGGTTCTGGTGAAAGTTTTTTTTTTTTTGCTTGCTGCTTCTAAATGATATTTGAACCTCAACTGGTCAAAATTTCCCCAATGTATTTTTTGACTGTGTGTCAGCTGCCCCTAAAATAGACTGGCCATGCATTCCTTTAAACCTTTAACCAGCAGTGGTAAAACTACCTGTGAGATGAAAGAGCTGTGCTACTTTAGACAGTAAAATAGCTCAGACTATTACCAGCATATGACTCACACAAAAATATGTTACCCTCTCTCCTCTTCACTGACTTGCCAGACACCCTAACGGAGCAGGTTGTAAAGGCAAGGGAGAGAAGTTCTCAGTGAAAGAATAGGTGGAGAATGAATTAAATCTCACTTGAAATAAATGAATGTAAGAGCCCTCCACATGCCCCATCATCATCTGCTGGAGTAACACTTTGGGTGCTTCCATGCAGTAGTCCCCTGTGTAGCTGAGTTTTTAGGTGGAATAGTAGTTGATGCAATAATATGTATTTCTAGTAAAAAAGATTTTTTTTTCTTTCCTGGGGAACCCAGTGATGTGTTGCCAATATTTTGAAGGGATTCCACTCAAAAAATATGCTCATAACACTGTGATAAATTATTTCAGTAAGGATTTTGATTACTGAGTAAAGGCAAGGTAGCAGGAGACATTTTCATTTTCTTGCTTAGGCAGAAATATTTTATTAGAAAAAATAGCAAAAGAAAGAAGGAACTCACTAGTTAATAAACAACTAAGAAACATTAAGTTGAATTTTTTTGTCATATGACTTGTTCCTGAAAATATCTCTCATATATTTATCTTCTACAGCAATTGACAGCTGGTATGGTCTAAAAGGTCAGATATGTTAGGACATTTTTTAGTGTAATGTATCAAGACCTATTTGGTCATAAGAGCCAAAATAAAAGTATTCATTTTTCCATGGTAGTGATCTGAGTCTAGGGAGTGAAAGAGGTTTTTCTCTTCCTGCTTGATGGCAGGAATAATTTTATGTATTGTGCTCTGCAAGTGAAAACACCCAGTTGTTGCTTTCCTATCAATCAGACATTTCTGTGGGTCATTATATGACTCCTCTTTAAGAGCTGGCTGAACTGCTGTTTTGTGGATCCTGTTAACAAATCTCAAGATAAAACTTTTCTTGTCCTTTCAGATCACAGAAGGGCCACCATCTAGGGGAATGGTGTTTGCAGCCATGCACACTCACAGCCATTCCCACTGTTGAACAACCATCTGCTGCACATGCTGCTGCTACTGATTAGTCACCAATTATTCTGACAGATTTTCAAATTTTAGTTGATTTCTGAGGCTGGATGAACTCTTTCACTCCTGCATCTAGTTCTTTTAGCCTTCCTTTACAGTCATGAATTAATTCAGTTAAGCAGCAAATGGTAGTCATATACTTACTGAGAGTTATTGTTATTTTATAGCTTAATTAGTGTAGTTAATTATATTTTGTAATTATACTATGTTTCGTTTCTATAAACATGGGGTCATATTATGTGTAGTCAGATCTGCTGTAGAGTTTAAGCTAATGGTTCTTTAATTATGAGAACTTTTTTTTTTTCAATTTTAAGGCTATATACTGACAATAGAAATTGAGGGTAATGTCCTATATTGAGCCACTTTTCCATCCATTTTTTATACAGGCTCTGTCCTTTAAGACTCATTATTTTGTTGCTCTTTTGCTGAAGATGAATATATTTAATTTTTAAGTTTTCTCCATGATCTCTCAAATCCCATATGGAAATCCAAAGGTATGAAATAATTGCATTATATGAGGAATTTTATTTACTCACCTGCTTATGGATGAAAAAATAAATCCAAGAATTGTTGAGCACATATCTGGGTTTTTTTTACTGTGTTAATGTTCTATTAAAGTAGTCTTTTATTACATTATGTAGTGAGAGTTTTTAATGCTCAGATGTAGAAGTTAATATGCATGGTAGTTTGATAAAAGATGTTGCAAAAACTAATCAACTTTTAAAGTTATCTTTTATTTTATTAGTAGAACAAATCGTGCTTTTGCATCTAAATGCATGCTGATAAATACACCAGCATAAAAAATCCACCTCCCTGAAAGAATCTCAGCATACAAATGTGACTTTGATTCAGTTTGGGGAGTAAGATTTTAATTATGCAGTTCTTCAAATTCAGCTGACATTTTTGATTGCTATTTCTGTTCTATTCTCTTGATGATTTTGATCGTGATAAGGTTTTTAATTTCATGACTATATAGCACTGGTGAATATGACACTTTATTCTTTTATGAGAAGAATTCGACAAAAAAGAAATGTACTCTCTGAAGCTCACAACACTGAATTCATCATATATGCTATGTAATCTTTTAAGAGAAGCTGTTATGATAATGTATGCTGATATAATCACATGAATGGATGAATCATTCAGAGAAAGTCTATCAGCATAATAGGTAAAATATATTTTAAGAATCCACAAAAAACTTGTAAGCAAATTCACAGCTAGGATGGCTTTGCGCTGCAGCTCAGTACACAGGTTTGCTGTAACAATGCTTGTCTAATAGCTTGCTTATCTAATGCCAGAACATCTCACATTGCCTGTAATATTTAAACTTTTTTGCAGTTTCATTCTTCTGAAGATGATAAACTTTACATGTAAAAGCAGAAAGAAAAAAATTAGAAAGATAAGCAATTAAATAATTACAAAGTTCTAAGTCTCTTGAAAGTCTTTTGATGCTATTATGCCAGTACAGCTGAATAACTACTACGGAGAAAGTTCCAGAAAGTATATTAGATAATTCCCATACTCTTTTCAGACATTATGGGATAATTTTTCACTGTTTTTCAAATGCAAAGAAATTATTAATGTTTATTCTCTATTTTATGCATTTAATGTTTGTGTTTAGTATTTCCCATGTTAATAAATTCTTTTTGCAGACTGTGAAAACCAGATTTGTGTTAATGTATAATACAACCAACTTTTTTTTCAGTCACACATTTTGGTTTCAGTCAACTGAAAATTTTGTGATTCAGGCTTATGACTCATGTATGAACAACAGTGACCTCATGTGGCTAATGCTTCAGGGAGACGTGTCAGGCAGCACAAAAGGAGCACATCTGTCTTCATGGCAGGAATATAAAAACATTAAACGATGCCCACTGTGGTTCACTATAGTTATTTTTCTTTTTGTCTTAAAACAATGTTAACTACAATATGTTCATTAAAATCCTTCTTGAGAAAGGAGCATGATGAATGCAGCCATGAATTTGGCCAACAAACTCTTAGTTTAAGATTTACCAAATATATGCTCAAGACTTTCTGATTTCTTCCCAGATAACTTTGGTGATTATTAGTTACTGAGAAAAAAGCCTCTCCTCTCCTCTCCTCTCCTCTCCTCTCCTCTCCTCTCCTCTCCTCGCCTCGCCTCGCCTCGCCTCGCCTCGC
>VZRX01006213.1:10197-20630 GCA_013398075.1 Notiomystis cincta
TTTAGGGAAGCTTTTAGACAACACTGCCTGTTTTAGAATAAAATACCAGAGTCATTACGCACACCATGTCTAAACAGAATTAATATTTCAGCATGCAAAGCACAACAAAGTAGATGCCAAGGTCTCCCTTGCATCAGCTGGTACAGAAGTCATGTTTAATTAACATCTAATGTCCTGCTCATTTCACCATTAATGACCACAAAGAAGTAATTATGGGGTTTAGATTGGGAGTTCTTTTGGTGTTGGTTGATTTTTTACGTCTAGATTAACTCTATTCCATAGATGGGTGGGTGGATGGATGGATGGATGGATGGATGGATGGATGGATGGATGGATGGATGGATGGATGGATGGATGGATGGATGGATGGATGGATGGATGGATACACAGTATTTGAATCCATGTATCTACAGAAAGTGACTATTGTACAGTGCAGAAATCAGAGATTCACCATCTGTGGTATAAATGCATCTGAAACCTGACCTAGTGGAGAATGAGTGAAGTTTGGCATGACTGATCAGCTCATACAGCTTCTGTAACCATTTCTTCAGAAGCCTGGGAGTTAAGAGAGGGAAAAAAACCCCAAAACAACTACTCCATAAGAATCCAGCTCTAATTAGAAAGCTCTAACCAACTTCACTGTTTTGCAGACTCAGACCAATAAGGTGCTGGTTGGACCCATCTCTATCAACATCCTTAGTAGTTTTGGTGCCAGGAAGAAGTATCAGCTTGGGAACTGCACTATGCATAGGGCAGACTACTTCTGGACCTGAAATATTTCCATTTAAAAATACATCCCATAAGCTGGAACACAAAGAAGAATTGCTGGCTTGTGGAAGAGCAAGAAACAGTACTTGTGACATCCACCCTCAGGGGCTTTCTTCATGATGGGCTTTCCAACAAACCACTGCTGCCAAAAAGACATCGACTAATTGGAGTAAATTCAGCTGAGAAGCACTGTGATGATTAAAAGCTGGAGCACATGACATGTGAGAGGAGGTTGAGAGAACTGTGCTCTGAATGGGGTTCTTACAGCTGTCTTCAACATCTAATGAGGGTGTGTAGAAAACAAAGGAGCCAGATTCTTCTTGGAAGTCAGCAGTGAAAGGACAACAGTCACAAGTTACAACAGGGAAAATTCTCAGCAGCTAATAGAAAGAGCAACACCAGAGTGAGTGAAATCAAACACTGGGATGGGTTTCCCAGAGAGGCTGTGAAACCTTGCCCTGAACCACCTTCTCTAGAGCTGCTCATACTTTGAGAAAAGATGGCCTCTAGAGGTGGAGAACAAAATGCAGGACTGTTTTAATTGTTTGTAACAGATTACATGTCCACAGAATTGTCCTGATTTGGAGGAGATCTTTATCAGCTCCATAAAACTACTGGATTTGAATAGAACACTGCTGAAACTGATGAGTTTAATGGTTTTGGTTCACCAGAAATATTACTGTAAGTGCTTTCACAGGAGACCAAGTAAATAATAGTCTCCAAATCCTCAAAACAAAGCACTCATTTCCACTCAGTTCAAAAACAGGATATTTCTCAGTATTTTCTTGGATAGGTAGATGCATGCTTGCATGTGTGTGTATGGAGAGAGAGAAAGAGAGGGAAGCAAGTAGAAAATCAAAAAAAGGGAGTGAAAAATATCATGTTTACACTGTAAATCTCTTTGAAAACAAAGCTATAAAGTCAGTTCTCTGCCTGAAGAAGACTTAGGAGTTTGTACAAGAAAACTTCATGGTGATTTGATTTTTTCTCTTATTCAAGATAACATAATGACTGCATTTATATTAATAGAATATTGTAAAAACCCCTTGACTTCATCAATACAGCATCCTCAGAATGAGAACTACCAAACTGATCTTTATTTTATGGGTTGTTAGGGAGGAAATAATAATGTGTATTTATTAGAAATGAGAAAAACTATCTTCATACCTAAATTCTGCAACCAGCTGTTTCCTCTGCTCCAACTCAGACAAGTGATTTCTGTCATTTTTATTCAAGCTCTCTAATTTTAAATTCTCACAGTATTTATCTAGAAAGTGCTTCTTTTAACAACACTCACAAAAACTGTTGTGAGGCAGTGGCCTAGATTATGCATCTGCTTTGGCAGACAACTATGAGCTGCTGAATTCCAGCTGTAGAGGGAAAAATGAAAGTTGCCAAAAATATTAACCTGTCTTTTTGGCCAAAAAATCGTGAAATTTGTTTTAGATGAATGCTTGCTTTCCTGTTCTTTCTCTGCTTCTTGAACTAATGCTCTTAAGCTGGGAGGGAAAGATAATGTGAGAGTGACTGAGGAAAAAAAGGAATAAGGTTTCTTTTTTTGTTCTTTCTGACTCACAGTACATATCAGCCAATTCTGGCAACTATTGTTCTCCTAAATCACGAGATTTTTGTCTAACAAGGATTCCTGTAAATTAGTGGAATTTGGCCTTAATTAAGCATCTGTTTCATTTCTAATATGAGAGAAGATTCACAAGCAAAAAGCCTTTTCTGGAACAGACTTTTCTGCAGATTTTTTTAGGGTTTCATCCTCAGCTCAAAATAATTTCTATATTTAGTACAACCTTTGCAGCAAGAAAGCCATCTGAATTCTAAGATAACTGATATCAGTATACCTTGTTCTTTTAAGTGGTGAAATCTTCTGCCCTCCAAGTTTCCATTTCAAAGCAGAATAGTAGTCAGGTCCTTTACTTTGGAAGGGTTCTACCTGATGATTAAGGGAAGCAGGATTTCACCCTGTGTCTTACAAAAGAACTCCTACATACATTTACTGGCTGCTGCATTGCACTTCAAACGTAAGAAGTCTCAGAAGAACATATGCATAAAAGATATTTCTCTGAGAGAAGATCATTCTTATGTCCATAACCATCCATCCTCTGCAAACTGCAGGTCTTTTCTGGATGTTGTGATATTTTAGTAATAAAATATAAAATATAGACAATGAGTCATATATAAGAAACTAACAGGAGAAAGGAATTGTTCTCATCTAGGCTTCCTCTCCCTTTTCCATGGAAGTCTGGACCTGATGGTCTTTGAGGTCCCTTCTAACCTGGGCTATTCTGTAATTCTATGATCCTGTGACTTTGACTTATCCTTTAAAAACTACAAGGATGCTTTTTTTCACAATGAAGTCAATTGCAAATACTTTTTGACTTCAAAAGAAACACAGTAAGGCCTGAAATTCACAAAAATACATTTCCAGACAGAATAGAATGTAAATATAGATAATGAGTTGGAACTTCTTCAGCTGCAGCTTTAGCCTTGAAAACAACCAATTCCTTCTGAAAGTCTTTGTAGCAGAACATGAACATTCTTGTAACGGTAGAGCAAGTTGACATCACAAGCATAAATAATTAGTTGTGCACCAAAGAAACAAAGCATCCTCTATTTGTTCTAGTTCTGGAACAGGGGTAAAAAAAAGGGACAATCATCTATGTCTAAGTGCATTATGAATTAAGGTTTATTTTTGAATACTTATTTAATTTTTCATTTGCAATTGCTTCTTTGATCCATTAAATTACCTGAAGAAAAATTGGCCATACTCTTAGGATAGTATGCAAAATTTACTTAAGAGACAGGTTGATGCTAGCAGTGACTAATTTGTTTCAATATTAAGAATATAATAACCCTGAATCCAGATAATCCCTAATTTTCCTTTTTTCCTTCCAGTTTCATTGCAAAAAAAGAAAGTAACTGCTGAGAGAAATAGATATGAATGAATCATGCTACGTCTTACAAGTGAAAGTAAATGTCATGGCATCAACCTGAATTTATCAGGAGTAGGAGCATAGAATTTAAAATACTGAGACAATTTGACCATCAAGTCCTATACAGTATGTCTGGCTGAGTCCAGTAGCTGAAACATTACAAAAAAAGGAATATAGAGACCAGGAATATTCAAACATATAATGCTGCCTAACATGCTTTTTGGTTTTTTTTTTTTTTTTGTTTATTTGTTTGTTTGTTTTGTTTTGTGTTTGTTTTTTTTTTTTTTAAATTCTAGTGACTGAATATTGCCACTTAATATATTACAATAATCGGATGCTGAAGAAGCCAGCTGCTTTCAGAGGCAGCAGCCATATCAACCAATCTCTTCCTGGACTGGAAGACAATTCTACAATATATAAGTAATCCCATGGATTTTTTTTTTCTGTTGAGCCATTCAGTAAAAGCCAGTTGAGCCATTCAGTAAAATCTTAAACTTCAGAAATATACATTTGGCTATGTTAAGAACGTTGATATGAAAAGGAAACTCTGTATCTTCAACATGACTGAAGTTACATTACCTGTCTACAAGGAAACTGGGTTTTTATTCTCATTACAAAGGATTTTTACTTGATTTTATAAATTAGCAGCAATAGTCTTCTGGTGTGTTTATAGATCCAGTCTTGAAAGAGTTTGAAGTTGGGTCTGGTTAAGATTTTTATCAAGGCTGCATAGAAGACGTCAGAAAAGCTTATAAATGACAAGTATGGCTCAGGACTCCATATGATTAATGTCCACCTCAGTGGACAGAAAATGAAAAGTGTTCAATCAGAAAATGAAAAGTGTTCAATCAAAGGCTCACTTTGATTCCTAAGCACTGTTTATAATAAAAGTCTGAGCTGATGCTCAAGACAATAGTATAATTTAAAATACCAGTCAAAGAACATGTCATGACAATTCATTTAATATTACATTACCTGTTGTTCAGGGAAACCTCTACATATGGAAAGAAACACTTGTTTTCCTTCAGATTCTCGATATAATTGAATAGTTTTCTCACTAATTTCCAGACAGCTCAAATATGCCTTGGGAAGAGAGGAATGAAAACTTTTCAAAGAAGTGACTCTCCATGTCATTGTTTTGGAAGGTCTCCTGTTAAAGAGTTATGTACATTACTGTTAGCCTTAATCAAGTACATCTATCTCAGAGATAGTGGTGCTGAATATTTCAAAGGTATTGATGAATTTAAATCAAATATCTACCATGAAGATTCAGGTTCATGACTCCAGAGAACAAACTGTCCCCAGCCATCTGTGGTATAATGTTCTGAGGCAGTTCTTACTCATTTACTTATATTTGCTTTGTATAAATGGAAATTTTGCCTAGATATTTGAGTCTGGAAACAGGAGCACAGAACCCTTACACTTGCAGGGTATTCCTTTTAATCTTCCTTTCATAGTTATAGCTAGGTTTGTAAGTCTACTAAAGAAGTTGCATAATAATATAACTCAACTTCTTAGAAGTTATTTTCACAGTGGGTGAGCCAAATCTGGACTTTTGCTCAAGTCATTCATTAGCAAAGATCTCTGGATTACATCAAGATGACTGGAATGTTTATATCTATGATAGCCTTGTTTTAGCAATCAATTATTTTTACAAGTGTCTATGATACAGCATATATTACTTTAATTAAGAGATAATATGAATCAAACAGGACATAGTCGCAGGATAATAATTTCTTCCTTCTACATGATTCTAAGGCATTGGAGTAATAAAATAAATAGTAAAGGCACACTAAAAAATTAATTTTCAAAGAGATATTTCTTGTTATATAGTTCTTGTTATTTGTCTCTAATAAATTCTACTGCACCAATGTTTTTATGTAAATCTGACCTTGAGCAACATCTAGGATAATTTGATGCTTGGAAAGTAAGGAGTTAAACTGCACTATTTTGCTTAGGGAAGAAAAAAATGAAAAATAAGAGAAAATATCTGGCTTGCGTGAACCCTAAGTTTTCATTTTTTCCAAAAAACTATTTCCCATTTTCTCCCTAATTTTGCACTTTCAAAAATTACACACTTGGGTCATTTCTATCTAATAAATATGGTCATAATTGAGCCTCATCTCACTGACTCTGAATTCACCTGGCTCTGACATATTTACTGAAATTTTCTATGGCAGATAGTATTATAATTTAATCTTTTTTACTCTCTTTAAACCTCAATGTTATTCTATTATTATATCTACCATGTGAGCCATATTTGATTCAGATTCTCCTTTGCAGTGTCCAAATGTATAGTGAGAAGATAATTGCTGCTTAGTTTAAGTATAATGATGAGCAGCAGTTATCATAAGGCATTTGGTCCCGGGTTGGTTTGTTTTTTCCCACTTTCAAATCCCTTCCCAGGATAAGAAACAATCATGCAACTGCAATCACAAATCTCTCATGTTCCAGCATAAAATGGATTCTTTTTCTGGGTCACATGTTAAGCCTTTTGGAACCCAGCTCTCAGGATCGTTAGATAGCTTCTAATTTCCAGCCTGAATTAATTCCTCACCAATGTTTGAAACTCATTTGTTTATGTCAGTTCTGTCCTTCATTGTAAATCACTTTTACTCCTTTCTTGTACTTACTCTGTGAAAGAACCATCAACTCTCTCCTCAGACTCTTGATTTTAATGGCATTTGTTCTTAATTTATATCTGGAAAAGAAAGATCTCTTGTAAAGTCTTTCAGGAATTTTGCCCTTAGTTTAATAACAATACAGAGTTCTCTAGAGTAATGGTAGATTACAGCTGTAAAATATTTTAAGCACCTTCCCCAAAAGAGTTTGACTCATATTGATTCTTTTGTCTCTTTTTGTTTTACTTATTACTCTGTAGTGTCCTATGGTTTTAGAATTCCTTGTGGTTCCTCTCTTACCTGCCTTTATTTCTACCTTTTCTGGTCTGTCTGTACACCAGCACCCGTGCTCCACCAGGTTCCTGGAACATTCAGCTTTATGTGAAGAACTGGTAGCAGGATATTACAATGAAACAAGTAATGCCAATTCTTGAGGAGTTAGCAAATAGCTTAATTCTCATTAAATGGAGTTTCTTTAAAAATAAAAACAAACAAACAAACAAAGCAAAGCCCAATGTAATCAGCTGAGTCCAAGTTTTCTCTCTGCAGATGGAAAATACACAGGGGAAGGTAAAGTGTGGAATGACGACAACCAGATTAATAAGTGAAGAAAGGTGATATTATAGGACTAACTTCTATGCAGAAGGAGAGTTGCTCCACAGATGGTGTTATTCTGCATTTGCTCAGCTTGCAGGTACACTGTAGCTCCTAATTACTCCTTGCACAAAATTCCTTCCAGGCTGTTCTCCTAGGGAGGACTTCCAAAGTCACTTCCAGAGGGACTTTAATGTGTAAATCCCTTTACTGTTTTTGAAGATTCAAAATACAGTATGTGGCAAGAAGCTTTGGAATAGAAGTCTTCTAAAAAAAGAGTATTTACAACAATTCCTTCTTTCACTTGTGATTATTCTTCCATACTCTAGCAGATTTGTGTAACTACTTGACATAGTTATGTGAAATGTGTAATTTCCTTCTCTTTTTTTAAAGTTTTCTTTATTGTATTTCTTTGAAAATAATCTTATTCTTTGCGGTATTATATCACTAAAATGAATAAACATCTAAGAGTTAATTAATGAAACTATCATATTCTCTGAGTACAAGAGGTCAAACAAATGGCAAATCAATGTCTAAAATTCTTAAGATCTGATATGCAAAAATCAGTATGTAGAATGAAAATTACTCTAGAATAATCTTGGTAGGATTACAGTTCTGATAGAGAATATTACACATGAAAGAGACACATTTTAGAAATTGAGATAAAATACTTCACTGCTTAAAATCTACAGCAATAAAGAACAATTAAAACAGTTTCTCCCAATCTAACTACAGCAAAGCAGCTCCTGACACAGCATCAATTTTCTGGTTTTGCAGCTTATCAGCCAGCTGCTGAGTTGATGTTTTATGCTTTGGGGGATGCCTGAACAGGGAATAGAGAAATGCTGCAGTACACATGCAAGAATGTCATTCCACTTTCTCTTCTGCTCCATTGTCCCCTGTCAAATATCCTGGAGAGGAAATTGACTATGTGTTTTTGTTTTGGGGTACACAAACACACCTGAAAGGAGTATACTTTCAGCTAGGTTTACTACAGGAGTGCAACAGTAACCCCGAGGAATTGTTTGAAAAGTGTGGATTAGCTTCTCATTTCAGCTTCTCTGGTAAAATGTGGGAGCAAATCAATTATCATCATGATATTTAAGCTAACCTACAGAACTGAGATAGATATTTCTGCTCTGGATTTTCTCTGCCCTAGAATTTTTTTTTTTAATCTCCAAATTTAGCCCTCAAGTATTGTCAGAAAGGCTCTGGTTATAACTTAAGTCTCTGTGTGTGTGTGAAGAAATGTGAAGCAAATGATGAAGTTAAAATGAACTTAAGAATAAGGAAATGTTATTTTTCTCCTACCTCCATACCTATAGTAGATTTAAACAACTGAAAAAATTCTGATTTAATGTTAGCTCCTTCCAGCATTTGTGTTATTTAATTAAAATGCATTGAGTAATAATATATGCATGGCATACACATGGCACATACAATAAAAGAAGCTAAATAGGCTAATTGGAAACGTAGCTGTTACAATGACAAATGGATCCATCTCCTGCTTTTAATTCATATATCATTATATATCAGTAGGGACTAATTTGTAAAATGCCTCACAGGCTTTGACTGACACTGACTGGCTAGCTGTAGCTGCCTTAATGATAGACATTTGCAATAGTCTCAGAGGTAAAAAGATCAGTATTATGCAACTTTTAAAATAGCTCACTTGCACATGTTTGAGTCTATAAAGAATAATGTTACAGCCATGGAACATAATGTGGATTGACATTCTCTTCCCAAGTCATGTCATATGACAAAAGGATTAATTTTTGTCAGAAGTATTTAACCTCATTACAATTATCTTCTGACACAGGTTCTTCAATTAATGGGTTTGGTTTGTCAGTGCAATTATTGCAATTGGTTTACTATGCAAAATCCGTGGCGTTCTGAATTCACCTCATACAGAGATTGTTAAAACAGTATTATTCTGACTGTGTCAAGCTGTTCTTTTCCTCAAAACAAATAAAACCCAACAAAAACCCAGAAACAAACAAAAAAAGATACAAGCAAAACTATCCACAAAGAACTGTGCTAAATTCGTGTCTGACACACACAAGTCTGGCGAGTGTGGGACAAAAATTACTGCAGATGGTGGATAAAAATAAACATCCAAGTGGACAGGATAATCCCACCAAGACACCAAGCTTTTTTACTGAAATGAGTGGGATCCATTCCCCAGGATCCCACACCCAAGTTCTTTGGGGTTCCATTGTTACACCCAAAACTTTCAGAATGAGTTGTGAAAAATGCCCTGAACATACCTTGTCAGATGGAGACAAATAAGTGCAAATGCCATCTTCTCAGTATGAGCTAAAGCATTAATACCCCCACCTTTTCCCTCACATGATTTTTTATCTCAGGTCTTTTTTTCTGCTCTTTTTTTTCTTCCTTTCTCTTTTGGTCTTTTGTATTAAAAAGAGCCTGGTTTTGCCAGCCATAGGGGCTGCTGAAGAAATATCCTGCTGCTGATGGAACCCCACACAGAGAGTGTCTAGTGAGCGAATACTTCATCCTTTTCTGGCTGACAAAAGGAACTTCTTCAGGCAGTACAGCTGTGAACAGAAAAGGACATCTGTCTGGTGGGGAAATGAACTTTGTGGATTAGGTAAGACAACTTCTCAGCTCTGTGTGCATCCAAGTGTGCTAATGATTTTGAGGAGTCTTTCTGTTACAGAAGGTTCACATCAACTTTCTGAAGGGCGGATTACCACTGCATGACCTCTGTCCAGGCCACTGGATCACCTCTTCTCATTATGGGCAAATAAACTTACATATCCTCAGACACCTTGCCAAAAGCAAATAGGGAAAGGAAGTCTCAGTGCAGGCCTTGAGTCTTGCCCTGGGTTATGCAAGTTCAAAGCAGGAATGCGTCCTCTTCAGATTAGCCAAAAGGAGAGCATGTCTTTCATCATAGTTTAAAAAGTAGTTATAATCTAAATCTAGTCTATAATTCAAAAGTGAAGCTCAGAAACAGAATCTGTGTTTCCCCCCCCCCCCTTTTTTTTTAATGCTCTTTTTATCTTCTCTTTGTTTCTGTTTATCCTCTTTTGTTCTGAAGGACATAGACAACAACCTCATTTTAAACCACTCTTCCTTTTTTTTCCCTGTCTCAAATGGACAGCTATTACCATCCAGAAGCTATGATATAAAAAGTCTATTTCTAAAAACTTTAGAGCAAAAGAAGATAGTAATAGGGAAAATGTCATTTAAAATGAGCCTTGTTTAGTTCCTTATATGTCATAAAGTTTAACTGTTTTCTCTGGTTATTTCTCTATGTTTAATAAAAGTTAAAAAGATTTTGGATAGCGTTTGTTATCATGACACTCAAATTCTGAACTTTACTTAGCTGTTCACAGTATTATAAAGCAAGTTATAAGAACAACTTTGTAAAGTTCAGCCAACCTATTCCATCTGAATTAATGCAGCACCACTATATTTTTCTGAGTTTTCTATTAACACCTTTCATTGTACTGTCCAAGCTCCTAAAAACATTTTTAGA
>VZRX01006216.1:0-21195 GCA_013398075.1 Notiomystis cincta
GGGAAGGCGTGCAAGCAGGCCCCCAGCTCATCATCCCCATGGCCAAGCAATGCCTTCGCCACATCTACAGGCGGCCCAGGGTGGAATGGGGTCAACTGGGACAGGCATGAAGTGGGGGGACAGGGCCTGAGTCACCTCACATGGATGAGGCACCACAGGCACCTCTGGGGACAAGTCTCTGTCCCAGCTGCAGTGCTCTGTCCATACTTGGGAGCTGCAGGTCCCTCAGGATCTGGGGTTACCCTGTGCACGGTGGGATGGAAGGGGGTGTCCGGCAGCATCCGGGGCTGTGGGAGTCCAGGCCTCACTGGTAATGACTGGGGAGAGCTCGGGACAGAGCAGCCAGTGGCACTCCAGTGACAATGACCTGCTGTGGGAGCCTGGGATGGTGAGGAGGAGGAACCCACAGACCCTCCTTTGGTGGCTGAGATGGTGTTGGAGCCACGAACAGCTCAGAGCCTGCAGCCATGTGCCGTGGTCTGTGGTGAATCCGGCAGGATGGGGCTGCCACTGCACCTTCTGCACCCCCAGCCTGACGCCCCCAAAGAGCAGAGCCTCAGAGAGACATTTAAGAGGGAGTTGAAGATTCCCATTCCACCTCTGAGCACACCTGGCTGACAAAGCAGTGGCTGATAACGGGGAAAGTTTTGGCTGGAAAGCAATGACCACGCAGCACCCCAAAGACTTTCCCATAGCTGTTATCAGGCTTTGGTCCACGCATTGATACTGAGGAGCAGCATCAATAGGGACGGGGCAGCCATCCCCGCAGTGCAAGCACACAGCCCCCAGATGGTCCTGTGCTGCAGGGCAAGGCCAGGCCCTGCCAGGCAGAAGGGCAGCGCTGCCAGCACCCCTAAACCCCCCTTAGTGCCCCTCTGAGGAGGCAGCGCTGGCCTGGCCTGGCCCAGGGGCGCGGGACCATCCTGCTCCGGTGGAGCAACCCCAGGTTAAGTTCCCCGGGTATGCATTGCCCGGGACAGGGAGAGAGTGGGGGGTAGACCCCAACTGGGGTGGAGGGGGGCACAGAGCCAGGCAGACAATGCCTCATCCCACTTCAGCTGCAGAGCAGCCCAGCAGCACCCACACTGACCCGCTCTGAGGGGGCAGGGGCCGGGAAGTGCTCTCTCCCGGACCACAATGCATACATTGGAAAGGAGGGAGGAAAGGGAGAGGAAGAGGAGTATATACCTTCAAGAACTGTCAACCATGCAGAGTGATGGGAGATCCCAATAGAATTACCCGCCAAACATGTATACTCCCCAGCATCCTCAAATGAGACATTCCTTAAGTGAAGGACTTCCATTTCTTTGTCTGTCGTGTTAACGCCAGCCGTCTGGAAGGAAAAATGGAAGCAAAAACGGAGAAGCAAACGACATGAGATCTTCTGGGAGGAGGCCAGAGAGGAGGGAGACCCCAGTCTCATTTGTCAGACCCCCGGGGAGCAGACAGAGACCACTGCAGATCTGCTAGAGAGACCCTCAGGATGACCACTCATCCCGGCGGAGCTACGGAGACGCTGGTTAAAACCCTTCACCAAACTGAGTGTCCTGCCCATCCGAACATGCTGGCGATGGGCTGCATGGAGAAATGAGCCCAGGTAGAGCCGGCCTGCTGGCTCGCGTGACATGGGGAGGCACAAGGACAGGGAGGGGAGGATGGGGATCGGAGGCTGGATATGAGAGAACGGGGATAGGAGGACAGAGACAGGACAGAGACGGGAGGATGGAGCAAGAGCAGAGAGATGGGAGGGCAGCACAGAAAGGGGATGCAGCACTACACCAGTCAGGAGTGCCTGGACTGGCCTGACAGCAGCACCCTCAGAAACCCAGGTTCACTGGGTGCAGGTACCTGGGTAGCTCTGGTGTCTGCATGATGGGGAGGGCAGCACACAGAGAGACATTAGGACAGAAAGACATCAGCACACAGGAGAGACACTGGGACACACACACAGAGCACAGCGCCAAGCCGGCCCCGCCGGGTATTTTTCCATGGTTGTTGCACCAGAAACACAGCAGAAACAAGAGAGCCCAGAGGTTTGTCTTCCACCGCCAGGCATTCTTCCGATTACCTGTGGCCAGGGGCCTGGTGACAGTGAGCCACGCAGACTGGTTGGCCTCACCAATATAATTGGAAACCTTACAAACATACTCCCCGCTCTCCGCCTCTGTCACATTATACAGGGTCAGCACCTCCGCATCAGAGCTATTAATCCCCGAGTGCTGGAACAGACCAACAACATGGAGTCACATGGATGTGCTCGGGAACTGCAGCACCTGGAGGGTTGGCAGCAGCTCTGCCAGTGCAGAGGCTGCTTCCCCCACACCCACAGCTGGGTGAGAGGGATGGGGCTGCACACACGGGGGGGTCCACAGGAGAAAGGAACAGGCAAGAATGGGGGTGTAACCCTGCTCCCCCCTGCTTCCCAGCAGTCAGGGGCACAGCTGGGGATGGTTGCATGGAATCACAGAATGGGTTGGAAGGGATCTTTAAAGGCCACCCAGTCTGGTGGCCAGTGGACTGGTGGCCAGTGTGTCTGCTGAGTGGTACTGCTTGGGTGCAGAGGGAGCTGCTCTCACTGGGATGATTCAGGGCTCAGCTCCCAGCTCCAGCACCATTCTGGCTCCCTGGGACAGCCCACTCAGTCCTGTGGTGTGTGCCCTTAGGGCTCCAAAGGGATCGAAGAGCCAGCATGCAGCTGCAGCACAAGACAGCCCTCCCTGCTCCCTGCCCAGCAGGCTGGTGATGGCTCTGAGGCTCCAGCTGCCCCGAGGCCAGCGGTCCCCAGCCCCAGGTGACTCCTCTGACCCATCCACATGGCTGCCACCACCCTGCTCCTGCCCCAGTCAGAGGGAAGTTGGGGGGCCATGGCTGGGGCCGCCTGGCGTGACTTTACCTTCAGGATCTGCACATAGGGCAGGTTATCAGGGCCGATCTTGCTGCCGTTCACCTCAATGTGCTTCAGCCACTGGATGTGGGGCTGAGGGTCACTGTAGACCTTGCAGACAAACTCCACGTTGCTGCCCAGGGCCACTGTCTTGTTGGCGGGCAGCCCTGCCTGCAGGATGGGCCGGTGCGGGGACCGCTCTGTGGGACCAGGAGATGGGGCACCTCTTAATGGGGTCTGGGGTGCTCTGCTGCCCATCCTCAGGTGCACTCTGCAGCCTCCCATGCCCAAGACCCCTGGGTGAGGTGGGCACTAATGCACCCCATGCAGCATTGGTGTCCCCTTCCCCAGGAGCTGGCTTGCAATGAGGTGAGAGCATCCAGGACAGGGGACAGGTGAAACTCCAGTGGGGGGGACAGGTGAAACTCAGGTGTAGGGACAGGGACATCAGCACCTATTGGGCAAACAAACCTATGGAGGGCTCCAGCCATTAACAAAGTGGCTGCCACTCTGGTGAGTCAGCATTAACAAATCCCTTTGTTCACCTCACTGATTGTTCCCTTTAGTTTGCTCAGTGTAATCAAATTAAATCACATTTTTAATGGTTCATTTACTGGCATTTAGAGCAGCTTCACATGTGGAACTGCTCAGACCAGCCTTCCCAGCTGGGAATTATGGCTAATAAGGCGATTAGAAAAAGTTTCTGTCTGGTCTATGAAATTATTTTCACCACAATTAAAAATCTCCAGAACAGGGTGGGGTGAACCTTCCACCTGGCCGGCTCGTTGCCTGCTGTGCTGCAGACATGCACACCGCGCGGGAGGTCGCGGGGATGGGAGCTGGCCGCAAGGATGGTGGGCGAGCCCCTTCCCTGGGAGCACAACCCACCCATCTCTACAGGGTGCAGCAGCCGTTCCCGCTCGGGAAGGCTGAGGAGGATGAGGATGTGAGGCCCCAGCCCTGTGCTTCTCACCCACGACATCCAGCTGGTAGGTGTGGTTGATGCTCCCGTACTTGTTCTCCACGATGCAGGTGTAGTTGCCCTTATCGGATGGCACCACTGAGTCCATGATGATGCTCCAGGTTGCCTGGCGGACCTGGGGGCACGGGGAGGAGAGAGCCAGTTACGAGCAGCACACACGAGCCCCAGGTCCCGCTCACGTCAGGGCTGGTTCAACCCCCGGCACGGGCAGGACATAAATCTCCCTTTGAGGTCACCTTTCTCCTTCTCTGTAGAGGGGCTGTAATTGCTCCCAGCTGTCCCAGGACAGCCTTGCCACAGAGCCAACTGTGCCGAGAAGCAGATGTTGTCAGCCAAGAGCGATGGGCTCGCCCGGCTTCTGGGGATACCCCTCTGGTGGCCCCATGTGTGGAGGGAACAGACCAGCATTGCTCCTCCTGCAAGAGCTGCTTCCCCGGCTGGCCCTGGGGTTCAGGCCCCCACTGCTCCCCACGGGCAGCTGGCCCTGTCTTGGTCAGAGCGCAGGTGCACCCGGCACACTCTGTGGGTGCTGCTGACCCAGTGCCTCTGGCCCCAGGGCACCAGGAGGCTCTCCAAAAGCCAGCCCTGTCACTGCCAGCTCCAGCTGTGGCTCCTCGTGACAAACCCTCCTTGAGCCCTGCTCATGATTGCATTCCTCCCTCCCAGCTGGAAGCTTGTTATTCCCACAGCCTGCATTTCAGCCCCATCAGCTATCCGAGGCACTGTGCTGTCACCAGCTGGGAGCCACAGTGCTGCCAGCAGCCCCTCTCCTCCCCACCCATGAGCCCATGTCCTGGGGTGAGCCTGTGTCCCTCCCCAGCACACACTGCACAGATCTGGAAGCTGTGATGTGGCCGCATTCCTGCTGCTGCTCCTGACTCCTGACAGGAGCCCTGGCATGCAGGGCCACGGCTGGAGCCGCTTGTGAAACGTGGCATGTGACTCAGTGGTGATGGTGGCCCCATAGCCCCCCAATTGGGCTGGTTCAGGGGTCCCAGCCTGCAAGACACTGAGGAGTCTGAGCCCCAGATAGGCTGCAGCCCTGCTCCTGAAAACTAGAGAGATGGCAAAAGGGGACAGTGCTGCCTTGTAGCTGAAGCTGCTGCCAGCAGAACAGCAGCTCTGGTCCTCCCTCGGGGAGAAAAGGAACTCAGGGATGCTGATCCTCCCATGCGACTCTTCTGCAGCAGCAGCAGTCCCACTGCAGGACTGGAGCTGTGAGAAGGGGAAAGCTGAGCTGCCAACCCACCCAGGTGGCATCTGCAGCCTGGCTTTGCTGTGGGCACTGGGGAAGGAGCACCGAGCTTGTCCCCAGCTCAGGGGGCCAGTGTGGCCCCGAAATGTGAGCCAGAGTACCCCATGTGCTGGAGCAGCCCCCACCAACCACTGCTGGGCATGGAGGGACTCCTCCACCCCAGGGCCCCTGAGGATGCCCAAACCCCTCCCTTGCCCAGGCCCCTGTCCTCAGCGGGGGAATTAGGCAGAGGTGGCTGAGCCAGGCTGCCTTCCTCGGCACGAGCCCCCTCCCCCAGGGCTGAGCTGCTACAAACATGACCCAGAAGCAGGTCACTGCCGTAGGGCGACTCCGAAACAGCGATATCAGAGGGGCCCATCTGCCCCTGCTGGGGTGGCGTGGATGGGGGCTTGGTGCCCCTTAAGCTGCAGAGCCCCTTCCCAGTCCTCCCCCTCCCCAGGAGCCCCCCAGCGCTCTGGGTGCGCAGAGCCAGGGGCCGTTCCCCTGCTGCCCCAGGCCCCCGTACCTTGTACCCCCCGATGCGGTGGTCAGGTTTGAACTCTTTGCCGTTCTTCAGCCAGCGCAGTGTGGGGTTAGGCGTCCCGCTCGACGGACACTTGAATTTCACTGTCTTGGCAGCAGGGACAGCATGGAGCTTCTTCTCCATCTTCTCAGGATAGGTCCAATATGGAGCGATGGCCTCTGGGGAGCAGAGGGAGGGCTCAGCATGGCCAAACCCAGCAGCCCCTGGAGCAACCCCAAGGATGCCCAGGGCAGGGCTGAGAAGGGAATCTCGGGAGATGCCAGAAGCCGAGCCTGGCTAAAGAAGGGAGAGGAGCTCTGGGACACAAGGCATTATCCATGAGTCACAGCAGCCCTTTCCTTGTGGGGTGGATGCTCAGCCTAAGTGGTTTCAGCAGTGGTGACCCTAATGCTGTCATGCTAGTGCACCCCCTTGCTCTGACTCAGCTGCTTCACTCACTGCACCCAGACCTGCAGTCTCCACTGCATCCCTGCCACTGTGGGTGCCCTGGGCTGCCTGCCCCATCCCTGGGTGATGCTTGTGTGTGCCCAGCCTCCCCTCGCCTCACCAGAGGGCAGTGCCATGGGCAAATCTAGCTCGCACGTACGGTTCGGCTTGGTGTTATCAGCCTCCTTCTCCTCTGATGAGGAATCATCTTCATCATCATCATCCTCCGCAGAGGGGAGAGCGTCTGCAAGAGAAGCAATGACCCTGCTGAAAATCTGTGTGTGAGCAGACCTCTGTGAGCAGGGCTGATGGGCACCAGAGCATTGTGTGTGGGTGGCGGGGCTGTGCCCAGTGAGGCGGGAGGGTAGGGTGGTGCTGATGCCTGGCAGGGCCCACCAATTCTGGCACCTGCAGCCATGGACAACATGAAGAGATTTGCTGTTAGAGGTGACTTCAGAGCTCCTCACTCCACGTCCCTGGGGCGGCAGCCAAGACCCCGTGAGCACAGACGTGTCCCCATCTCGAGCGTTCCTCCCTCTCCAGCCTCACACTCCATCAACACCAGTGCACACCAAGGCTCCCACCCAGCACATGGCCCTTCTGGGGTGGCCCTGCAGCCCCCTGCCCCTTCAGATAATTGTGAGATGACCTCTGGCTGCTTCTCCCTGCACTGCAGCGGCCAGGAAGTCACGGCACCGCACTGGAAACTCCTCCGGGCACCCGCAAGTTGCAGGTCGGCCCCAAACTCACCACGTGTGGCCAGTGTGCGTGCTGGCGAGCGTGCAGGGGTGTGCAGGGGCGTGCAGAGGCAGCCTGCTCCTCGCTTCACAGCCCGGCCCCGCGGCTGCCCCTTCCCTGCACAGCCGGGGCTGCTACGAACCTGAGATGTTCACGGAGAAGTAGGTGGTCTCGCTCCCCGAGGGGCTGTTGGTCATGCAGGCATAGAGCCCCGAGTCCTCGGGCACCACGTCCCTGACCTCTACCTCCTCCCCGGTGATGCGTGTCCGGTTGTTCTCAGCCAGCTGGATGCCATCGCGCACCCAGTTGATGCTCTGGACGTCATCCCGCAGCCGGCAGCGCAGCTGGAGGAGGTCACCAGGGTGGGCTGAGTAGGACTCCACTTCGATTTTTGCTTTGGGCAGAGCTGGAGGAGTTAGGGGAGAAAAGAGAAAAAAAAGGAGAAAAGGAATAGAGACCAAAGAAAAACCATGCTGCTGCTGTTGCTGCTGTGGCCTGGTTAATAAGGCGACATGCGCTGCTGGGATGCTCCCGCTGCTGGGATACTCCCACAGCTGGGATATTCCCACTGCGGCACTGGGGACCCCAGCACCCAGGGGACGGAGCTGGCGGCAGCAGCAGAGCAGAGGAGAGGCAGAGGCGGAGGCTGTGAGCACCCCAAGCAGCACCAAGTGCTTCCCTCCACAGTAGGACCTGCTCGGTGCCTGGGGAGCTCCAAAGCCCTCACCCTTCTCGGCTCTTATGGAGCGTGACAGGGCAGGGGCTTCCGCATGGGGGAGAACCAGGCAACTTGTGACAACTCAGGCAGTGCTGCTGCATGGCAGGATCCAGCCTCTCCCAGAAGCATCCCCAATCCCTGCATGGCTCTGCCACCTTGCAGGGGTCTCAGGATCCCTACCACCACAAGCGGGCAGCCAGCAAAGCAGGCCAGGGTCCCCATGCCACCAGGACCCCACCCTGGTTAGAGCACAGCTTGGCAGGGATGAAAGGGCAGGGGCTGGGGGCTGTGGCAAGACAGCAGGCAGGGAGCGAGGGGGGGACAGGCCAGCCCAGGGAGCTCTGGCCAGATGGGGGCCGGCCATGGCGTTCCTATCCGCAGCATTCCCAGGCAGGGGAGCTGAGCTCCCCGAGGTGACACTTGTGTGAGCAGCACAAAGATCCTTTCTCTCCATCCCACTGTGACACGATCTCATCTCTCCCAGCCCTGAAGTGTCCAGGGCTCTGTTCTCAAGTGTTTCCCTCCACGGTGGGTGGTGCATGAGCAGCTCTCCTGGTCCCAGGCTTGGGGCAGATGCTGGGTTTCAAATCACCTCTTCAAATTCCACAGCCCAAGGGAGAGTTCAGGCTGCTCAGCTCTGCTGAGGCTCCCTGTGATGATATGGGTGGATGCAGTGTGATCATCATCCCAGACTGAGCTCCATGGCTGGTGGGCACAGCTCCAGAGCCCAACTCTTCAGGCACTCCTTGCCTGTTGTCTCCTCCCCAGTAACATATGTACAGTTGTTCTTGGCCTGCTGGATGTCATCGGGATGCTGCAGGAGCAGCATGAAGGGGCACAGGGCACTGCTGCAGATGCTGCTCTCAGGGGCAAGAGACTGGGCTGGAAAATCCCAATAAATGCAGCAGAAACAGCCAGGAAAGGTTCAAACTTCAGCTGATCTGCAGCTGAGCCCCCCAGGATTTCTCGGTGCCCAATGAGCCAGACAAGAAAGACCTCTGCTCCCCACTCTGCACATGTGCTCTCAACAGCCACAGAGCAGCTTGCCCTGGGCCAGCAGCTGTGGCATGGGGTCTCTACTGACATGGAACACCCCAGAGAGGAGCCACAGTGTGCAGGCAGGGCAGGGCCAGGATCGGCAGTGAGGCCTCGCTCCTCCCTGCACCCAAGAGCCACTCTATACAGCCAAAAGTGAAACCTTGGCTCTCCAGAGCTTTGATTCACCGCACCATGACCTGCACTTCACTTTCTGGACACTTCTCTTTGCATTGGACTGATGAGAAGCTTCATGGGAAAAACATTAATGAGCAGCTCCAGAATTTCTCCTCTTTCTTTTGCTCAGCACTTGAAGGAAAACAGTGAGATGAGGAAGAATTTCCTTTCCTCAGTTGCTGTAATACCAATACCAGGGCTCCACTTCATCTGTGAGAGGTTACAAAACATTTTAATGTGGAAGGAGAAGACTGATGGGAGTCCCTTTGGTGGTGGGGAAGGGTCTTGCTTTGCAATCCTGTTTCCCCCTGATTTTCTCCCACAGGACGGGCACTTCTCACAGCTCTGATTTGTGTTTCGAGTGATTAGTCACAGGCATCCCCGAAGGCTCACAAAGCAGCAGTGACATCCTGTCCTGTCCGTCTGAACACACTGGGTCTGGGTAACGCCACGTCTTCCGGCCTGTCCCGACTCCCTCCTCACACACAGCAAGGTCAGTGGGCAACAAACAGCCATGAAAACCCAAACCAGCACAAATTCAGGGCTGCAGCCCTATCTGCTCTTATCTGGCTCCCAGCTCTGCCCCTTCCCATGCATCAACACACTTCCCTATGGAACAGAATAACCCTGCAGGGAAACCAGAATGGTTGATCCTCCCAGCCTCGAGCTCCACCAGCACCCTGCAGCTGCACCTGTGGAATGTGAAGAGGTAGCCTGGGATGGAAAATGTCTTTGGAGGAGAGAAAATTTCGTGGGACTCCAGCCAGATGCCAGGGCTTGAGGAAGCAGTGTTCCAGGTTGAGGAGGGTTCCTTCCCAATGGCCACAGGTCCTTGGGTATGCTATGCAAGTGCCACTGCTCCTTCAGACTCTTGGTGTGCAGCCAGATCCCCTTTCAACGCTTCCAGCCCCCTCCTCCAGCCCCACTGAGCCAAGGGCTGGTTTGCATCAACAGCATGACTGGGAGGTGTCGAGCTGATGGACAGAGGAGAGGCAGAGGGCACGGTAACGGCAGGGCCCTGCCCTTCGGTCACCCATGGCACATATATGGCACTTGGGATGGAGGTGGAAAACGCAGCATGGTGGGAACAGCCTGAGAAAGAATTCACAGGCTACTGAGCACGTCCAGGTTTGCTCAGCCTCTCGGCAGGAGCGGCGCTTGAACAGCGCTGTGGCCCTGGCAGGCAGAGAGCACTGTGGCTGCTGGGATGGCACACGTGGCACCGGGCACTGAGATGGCAGCAGGGGCACTGAGAGCTGTCGGTCTGAGCCATGGCACTGGTGTGGCCTCCACTTTGGTTAATGATTGCTGGACTCATTAGCCTGATACATCCCTGTCTCTAGTTCTGCTTTCCTGTACCTCAAACCACAGCACTAGGTGCAGCCCCACAACACAGTCCCATAGCAGACTCCCACGGCAGAGCTTCCTGTCTGGCTGCTCCCCATGGGCACAAGCCAGGCCCGCATGGGCCACCTCTCCAAAGGTTAATCAGCCAGACAAATACTTGGCTCTCATCCCCGAGGCTCTGGGTGCTTCTGGCACTGCACGAAGGTCGGTCAGTGGGAGTCCTCATCCCAGGGAGCTGTGAGGTTGGGCAGCATCAGCCCCTTTAAGCAAACAGGGTGACAGCAAAAGAGCAAAGGAATGCCAGTCCCATCCCAGGGGACAGGAGGGGTCAGGCCCGTGGGGAGCTCCAAGATCCCCAGTGAGGTGAGGGGCAGCTCCAGCCCATGGTGCCTCTGGGAGCACCCTCAGAAGCTGCGCGCTGCCACGGCTGGGGCAGCAGCTGTGGGTTTATTAATTTATTCCAGCTTTGAAATGGAACCGAGAGCACAGCCAAGCCCAGTGAGCATCGGCCACACGGAGAGTGTCACCAAGTGCATATTACTGTCACCAGCTCCTCTGGGGCTAGCCCTCGACGGGGACAGCAGGGACAGGGACATGGGGCAGCCCTGGGGACAGGAGGTGCACACATTCATTGTGCCCCCCAC
The DNA here is from genome assembly GCA_013398075.1 of Notiomystis cincta. NCBI lineage: Eukaryota > Metazoa > Chordata > Aves > Passeriformes > Notiomystidae > Notiomystis > Notiomystis cincta. The sequence continues at coordinate 10,730 of VZRX01006216.1, forward strand.
TCTCCACACTGGCTGTGACCCCCAGGCTGGGTGCACACAGTGGAGAGCCCGGGGTGCACCCTCCAAGCAGCAAGAGCCACGGGCTGTGTTGGCCATGGTGATGGTGACGATGGCAATAAAGGGGCCAACAAGGCGGCGCGGGGACAATGCGGGCGGGGGGCGCGGAGCTGCAGGCGCCGGTTGCCCTGGAGACCCCAGCGGGGCTTTCCGAAGGTATTTCCTGAAGAAAAAGCACACACATGCCCGGCAGCCCCACTAATCCCAACAGGAAGCGCTCACCGGGACGTGGGGATTGGCTTCTTTTTGATTTAAAAAGCTCCTCTCCCTGCCGTGTCCCCCGCAGCCTCAGGCTGTGCCGGGGGCATGTCCCGAGGGGCAACATCCCAGCGCCCCAGCTGCTCCCAGAGCCCTGCATATCCCTGGATCCTCTGCTCCAGGGAAAGGCTGCAGCAGGGAGATGCCAACAGATGAGCATCATGGGCTCAAGGCACACATGGCTCTTGGGAGTGCTCAGGGCACCCCCAGCTCCTTCTGTCCGAGGCAGCCCGGGGGGCCGCAGGCTTCTCCACACCCTCCGATCCCCGGATGCTTCCTCCACACGGAGAGGGGGGTTTATGTACCACCCCAGGCCCCTCTGCTCTCCCAGCCTGCACTGCAAATGAAGCAGCACTTAATTAATAGGCGTGTTGGGAGTTTGCAAAGCTGCCAGGATAAACCCACCCCTTTCCCTCCCGGGGCTCCTCTGGCCACGCTCAGGGCTCCGCAGCAGCTCAGAGCCCCAGAGGCAGTGGCCTGGGGCACAGACATCTCTCCATCAGCTCCCACCAGGCATGGGACAGACGGGGCCACAAGAGAACACCTCAATCTGCAGTTTTTGTCTGACTTTGACTGGCCCTGGCTCGCCACCAGAGTTGAGCGTCCATTCCACTGCTCACATCCCTCCTGCACAGCCCCAGGCTGCTGCACAGAGGGGCTCGACAGCTGGCAGCCCGCAGACACTCGGGGACCCTCTTGCTCCCCCCAGCATGGCTCTGCTCACCCTGGGCCAGCTCCACAGCCCAGGCTCCGGCAGAGTACGGCTGCTTTTCCCAAAGACTCATATTTCTTTTTTCCTCCTCAATTAAGGGCCAGAGTGACAGCATCCGAGTGGAAAGGCGGGAGGACAGAACAATGCCGGCCCGACAGGCGGGGAGGGGATGGCAGCACGATGCCCCGGAGGACACAGCCATGTCTCAGGGTGCTGGGACTAGGTGGCTGCAGCAGTGGGGTCTGGGGGTGCTGCTGGGCTCCCCGAGCTCTGGGAACAGTCCTGAGCTGCTGCCATTAACAGCAAAAGTGCAGGAGGCTGTAGGCTCGGCAGGGAATCTCGGCTGCTTGTGGGGCTCCAGCAAGGAGTCAGCTACTTCAAATGGGATCCCCTGGGGCTCCCTGAGGAACAGGGTGGGAGACACGTAGAGCTGCAAGAACAAGGGGGGGACTGGACAGCGGGGAAATGGGGAGAGGCACAGAGCCGAGGGTCAGCAGTGCCCCGGGGAGCAGCAGGGACAAGCCAAAGACCCTCGTGGTGCTGCCTGTGGGGATGCTGGGCTCCCCCAGGCTAGCTGGGCTTTTTAGCACATTGCCTACCACGGACTTTTGGCTCCTGCAGGGTCTGGAGCAAGACCCCCTGGATGAGCTGGGGACAACAAAGCCCCGGGATCCAGGGCCCCTGCTGGCCCCGCAGATGGCTGGTGGGGGGTTAAGCCTGCGGCCAGCTGGGCAGCCAGCAGCCCCGGGAAATGAGGCAGCCCTCAGCCCCTGCCCCTCAGGGAGAGGGCTGCAGCCAAAGCCCCTGTGCTTTGGAGTGCAGATGCATCCCCTGGGGAAGTATCTGCTGCACTAGGGCAGTCTGGGGCTCAGCATGCCCCAAAACCAGCTGCCCAAGGCAGGAACCCCCCCACCCAGGACACAGCTCCCTACGAAAATCTGCTGGGCTGCTCGGCACCCCCTGCAGGGCCATGGCAGACCCCTGTGAGGAGATGCCTGAGCAGCGGCTGGGACAATGGCAGACAAGGAGAGAGGGAAAAAAAACCTTGGCAATTTTCTGCAGGTTTCTATTTAACCTGGAGACAAAGAGAGGCTTTGTTTGAGGGAGGGACAGAGGCTGCACATGGAAATTTCTTGGCTTTTCCCCTTAACCAGGGTTTTTTCACCACCTCCAAATTTAGGTAACTATAAAATGCAGTAAGCGCCCGTTAATATTTTATCTGCTCCAGATTTTTTGGTACCAGGAGGGACCCTGACAAGCAGAGCTCCCAAACTCCCTCCCACACCACAAGGAGAGGGGGGCCAGAGCTGAACCCCTCTCTACACGAGGCCAGGCTGCGGAGCGGCCGCGGGGGATTACTCCTCCCTGAGAAGGGAGCTTAGCTGCCTCAGAACCGGGAGTAAACTGAAACCCCATAAACATCCAGAACAAAGTCCGGGAAAGCTGCTGCCTCCAGCACAGAGGGGACCAAGTGTGGCCACTCCTGCCCCCAGGGTGATGGGGGGATGCTCCTCAGTCATGGTGCTACGGGGGAACGACAGAGACCTTGGCCCCCAGGACACGATGACCCTCGGCACGAGAGCTGAACCCCATCCAACACCCCATGGGACCCCAAAACCCTTAGGACTGGGTCAGAGCCTGCCCCTGAGAGATGCTGGTGGCTCAGCCCTGGCTGCAGGTCCTGGCCCAGCACTGGCTCTTCCCAACCCACACGTCCTGCTGGGAACATTTTGTTCCCACCAGTCGGCTCCTGAGCCAAGGGACGGATTCTGCCCCAGCCGGGCTCCTGCTGTGGCACTAATTGGGCCGCCCTGGTGAGAACCGTGTCGGGAAACGTTTCCAGAGGTTATTGTTAGCCCTGGCATGAGGTTGGCGAGGAACCAGCTCCCTCCTCTCCAACCTCTCCTCCTCCACTGCCACTGCCTGACGCTGCTCTCAAACCCTCCAGGGGCTGCAGGGCTCCTCATGCACCCCAAAATTCACCTGTGCTCAATCAGCTCCCCTCAGCCTGAACACTCCAACACTTTTCCCAGTGCCACAGCGGGGTTGGGGCTGCAGGTGCCACTCTCATGGCAGAACAGAGCCATCCTTACCCCAAACACTGCCAGGAAACCTCTTCCAGGAAGAGCAATCTCCCGAGAAAAACATGTTTACCACTGTCAACCACATTGTTTGTAGATGCGGGGAGCAGGCATGCCAGTGGAAAAATCTCAGCAATGGTCCCTGTGAGTGAAGCTCTGCCCAGGCTCCTCCCCAGAGCTGCAGCTCCCCAGGGACCATGCAGGCCTCCAGCTGTCTCCTGGAGTGTCACCTCACAGGGTGTGACCTGTGACTAGGGTACCTGCTGCTCTACTCAGAGGTGCCAACCCTGAGAGCCAACAGCATCACCCAGTCACCTCCCCCTGGGGCTGGTGCAGCTGCAGCAGGGATCACTTGCCGGTTGCCACCTCGAGCCCTGAGGGGACCCTGGGGCACCACGCAGCGCCATGCCCTTGCTGGCCACACCAGAAATCTGCCTCTCAGGGTTCTGGTGGGAAGAAGGGGGAAGGGGGAGCGAGTCTTAAAAAGCAAAGCAGTGCCCACAGACCAGACATTCTTGGGTAATTAGAACCAAAAGCAGCAAGTCGAAGTCCCGCGCAGCGCTGCCGGGTCTGGTTATTCTCTGCCTCGCCAAGCACCAAGGCTCTGACGTGCTGGAGCAGGGCTCTCCGCCAGGGCCAGCTCTGCCCAGGGCCAGGCGACCCACTTGGCCCATCCACTGAGCCTTGGGGTGCCCCCACACTCCAGAGCTGAGCCAGGCTGAGGCAGGAGCACCCCCGGCCGCTGGCACCAGCCCTGCACTGCTCCTGGGGGACAACAGCAATAACAAGGGAGGGAATGTCCTCATTAGGGGCTGTGCTCCCCAGCCCCAATGGAGCAGAGATTTGGACTGCATGAATCACCTGAGCCAGCCCTAGCTTCGAGCCCCCATCTTGGGCATTCCCAGCTGGGAGTAACACTGGAGCATCCCAAGGGTTTCCGCAGGGTGCATTCATCCCTAGCAGTGTGGCCAGCTGGCAAAAGCTGAACCCTGCACCCAAATCTTCATCCTCACTAGCTGAGCCCAGGATCACCCCAGTGGGGCCAAGCAGGGTGGGAGCAGCCTCACACATATCCCAGGTTACAGATCATCACAGGGCTGGTGCAAGTGCCATCAAATGGAGTGACTCCAGAAGGGCACACAGCACCCAGGGCTCTGCATCCTCCTCCAAACCAACAGGTCAGGGGTTGCCACAGTTTTTCTTCATGTTTGAAATGTCCCCAGGCACTGCTGGAGCCACACACCCACTTTTGTGCCCACACAAACCACTCTGGGGACAACATATGCCATGTCCCCAGAGGCACCAGCTCCCAGGCAGCTGGGTGACACCACAGGTGGCACTGGGGACGTGCTGGTGGCCCCACGGCTGGAGCACATGCCAACCTCTGCCTCTGCTGCAGGGAAGACCAACCCAAGAGTAAAGGCTGAGGGAGCGGGGGCTCCCAGCGCGGCCGCATCAGGCTGTGCCTCTTACCTTGGTCGGGCAGGGTGGGGGCCGGCCGGGCAGCGGAGAGCGTGGCTGCGACCAGCACAGCCCAAAGGATGAGGCACTGCCAGGTAAACATCCCACTGCTGCAGCTACTGTTTGGCGACTGGGCTCCGCAACTCCCACTCCATGGGGGCCCCGGGCTGGCCCCGGGCGGGCACAGGGGAGTCTCCGCAGGGCTGTGAGCCCCTACGAGCTGTGAAGGAGGAAAGCAGAGTCAGGGCAGGGCCAGCTCCCTCACATCCCACCATCCAGCATGGCTGCATGGTGCGTGGTGGACAGACTTGCCATCATAGGTGACGTTCCTCCCACATCCAGCCCAGGCAGCAGGATATCCCTGGATCATGGGATGTCCCCAGACTGCGATGGCAGGTCTCCACAGACCCCTCAGCACGACACGACCTGGCACTGACTGGCAGGGTTATGTTTCCCTGTATAAAAGTGCTGATGTGTCAAGAGTGAAACCGCTGGCAAAGCAGAAGCGAGTGCAGCAAAATTTCCCAGAATGGTGAGAGAAACATTAACGCTGGTTAAAGAAAGGGAGATTCCTGCTCTCCTCTTCCTGCACTTTGTCAGGTGTTTCCTGACCCACGGCTTCACTGAGGGAAATCCCGTATGCAGAGCAAAATCTGATATTGACTGTGCCTCCGTCCACCCCCAGCAAAGCAGATCTCGCTGCCAACTCCAGTCCCCTCCATTCCCTATAGATCTATAGGGCGCATAGCAGCCACCGCCACGGAGAGGCCTTCCCAGAGCCAGAGGGTCAGCCAGCTGTGGCCGATCGCTTTCCACCAACAGCTGCTTTTGAAGTGGCTGTTCGAGGAGAAATCCCCCAGCTTCCATGGCCAATTCTGCAACTCGCTCTCATCCCTGCCAGCTCTGATGCTGGGCTCTCCAGCCCACCTATGCCCTCAGGTGCCCATTCCTTTCATGGGACTGCTCCATGCAGGGCAGCTTCGGAGCTGGGTTCTGGCACAGGGAGGCCCAGCAGAGCCTGATCCTTCCTCATGGTGCTGCAGGGGCGTGCCCTTCATGGCCTTCATTTATCCTTCCCTCTGACCACCCCTCCTTCTCACCGTGCCAGGAGCATGGAGCTCTTCCAAGACACGTCCAGGGGGATGCTGGAGCCCAGACCCAGCCAACCCCGGCCAACTGCTTGGAGCCGTGTGGATGGGAACAAGCCCCTGCGCTCCACCCCCGCACCACATCTGCACCTCGGCAGCAGCCTGGGACGAGCTCTGGCTGCCGCTGGCCACCGCTGATGGCCCCGCCGGGCTCTGCTGAAGCGCTCGCCGACGAGACCCTGCCCAGCCATTGCACAACCCGCACAGCCCCGGCCAGGGCGCTGCTGGCACCGGCTGCTCTGGGACAATCACAAGGACCAGGATGTGGACTGGACAATATCATCCCACAAACCCTTCCGCAAGGCACCTCCTGGGTACAGCTGTACCTCCAGGCCCCACAGGCCCTGCTGAGCATCCCAAGCTCACCTGGTTCCTCTCCTAAGGAATGTGTGCTCCCTGCTGCCTTGTGCTGTGCCATTCCCAACCTGTCGCGGGAACAGGCGCTTCCTTTCGCCAAAAGGCGTCAGGCTGAAGTACACAGTGAGTAATAATCGTAGTGAGTAATAAACAGCTACTCATCCTCCCCACGCACTTGGTCCACGGAGCTATGGCCTCTGCCTCTCCCACTCCAGTGTGAGAGTGAGACGCTGCGCTCCCTGTGCATGGAGTCCTGGCTTTTCCTCAGGGATAGGCTGAGCAGCCACAAGCCCCAAAGGGCTCAGATCCTCCAAAGAGCCTCTGCACCCAAAGGAAGCCCAGCTGGGGTGTAGCTGTGGGGGCTTCGGCTGCCTCCTTCCTGCCCAACTGCTCTGACTGGCACAGGAATATTTGGGACCCAAAGTATTGACACAAGGAGTCAGGCAGGGGAAAAAGGGCACCCAGCAAAGACTGACGTTATCTCCAACACTAGCGCTCCCAGGCACTGGGTAGTGCTTGGAAATAGTTATTGAATGTTCAGGATTTATCACGGTTTGGAAGAGGGGGAGGTGGAATTCTTTGAGGGGGGGAAAAAAAAAAGGCTTTGGTATTTCTGGAAATTATTTTCTGTCTCTCAGTGGCTTTGTTTATCGACAGCACATGCTCCCCGGAACATGTCCTAATGCGGAGCGTCTGCGTGGGCCTCCCGAGCCGGCCCCGCGCCGAGGGGAGGGATGGAGGGATGGAGGAGAGCCCAGTGCCTCCAGTTCCTGAAAAATGAGTCAGTGCTGGCTCGAGCACAGCAGAGCCCTTCTCCAGATACACTTCGGAGCGGGTGCCTTCCAGCTGATTCAGGGACTTGACAGCAGGATATTTCCGTGGCGTAGGGATCGCTCGGCAGCACAGAGCTGTCCCGTGGCTGAGAGGGTCACTGGGAGGGAGGGAGGGAGGGAGGAACAGAGGAAGTGTGCTAGGACCCAGCAAGAGCACACAGAGATGGTTGGCTTCCCAGGGCAGTGAGAGAGGGTGCAGCAGCCATGGCTTTGCTGGAGGCACCAGGACTGGGACGCATCCTGCCTGCTCCTCCTGGACAGGTTCAGCAGCACCCAAGGGAATCTCAGTGCTCAGAGATGCTGAAGAGGTAGCACAGACCACTTCTTCCTTCCCAAGGGAAAAGGGGAGACTGGGGAACCCCAAGACACCTGCCCTCATGACTCCTTGGTGTCCACAAGGGAAGGAAGCAAGGAAGTGGGGAGGGCGCTCCTACCTGTGCAAACAACAGCATGGCTCTTCTCCGTGTTTATACAGCTTTTATATAAATCCCTACAGGAAACCATTTGCTCGGGAGGATGGCAGCACAGGCAGGGTGGGTCTCCAGTTCCTGCCAGGCATTGGGTACCATCCCCACTCCCTGTGTCCCTGGCACACTGCAATTTACTGCTCCGGGGTGGATTCAAACAACTAAAAATGGAAGCAGTTAGAGAGAAGCCAGGGCTAAGTGCCCCTCGGAGACCTGCCTCCAAGACTGCAATTACCACCTGCCATTACACCCACGGAGCTATTTCAGAGTGGTGATGGACAACCCTGTGCCTATCCGTGCACCCTCTGGGGGCACAAGCTCCCTGTGTACCAGGAAAGATGTTCTCACGCTGCCTTTGCATGCCAGTGTGTCCACGAGGAGTCTTGTGCAACCTGTTCCCCCATTGTCCTCTGAGACCCTGAGGGCTGCACTTTCACTCTTCTCATCTCCCACATCCTGAGTCACAGGGCTGAGCTGTCCCAGGGATGTGGCACAGACAAGGACCTTCCCACTTGGACAGCAGATGCACCCCATGCTTCTGAGCTGAGTGGCTCTGAGTGGGGAAGCCCCTTACTGTCCTGTGGCTTATCTCTGGAATGCATCTGAGCTGCCAAACACAGGAGCTGGTGCTGGAGCAGGGTATCCAGCCAGGGTCTGAGCCCTGAAATGCTGTAACATCTGCAGGGGAGCCTTGATCTGATCCCTGTGTGCCCATGTTGCTGGATGTGATGGGGAGTGGCTGCTGCCATGGGCTTGGTAGGGCTGGGGGGCTCTGGCTCCTTGGCCTCTGCCTCCCTGCTGGGGCAGACAAGGCCCACGGCATTCACCATGTCAGAGTGTCCGGGCTGCCTTGGCGCCAGCAGCCAGAGGGTAACACAGCAGGCAGGAAAAGGAGAGGGACAGGCCAAATCCAACAGGGAGCAGAGTCTGAGCTCAACTCCTGGGTCTGCACAGCATCAGGATCCTGAGGTGGGGGACTGTGCCCAACCAGGCACAGTCCCTGTCCTTCAGGAGAGGAGGTGGTGGCTGCTAGCAGACCACCCTTCCTGGCACAGATGCCCCCCAGCTCCAAAACACATGAAAAGAGACTCCTTTTCCTCTGAGGCACAACAAAAGCAGCCGTCCAGCTGCCCTTGGGGAAGAAGGACACGCCAAAGGCACAATCCATGGGTGACAGGAGCGAAGCCTTTCCCTTGCCCAGTGCTCCGTGCCCCAACCTGTGGCTCTGATCAAGAATCAAGTATTTGCTGAAATAAAAAGCAAACACAACTGCAAATGGAACTATAGGGAAAAACCATAATGCTTAAAGCAGACACACACTTGGAAAAATAAATATCCAACTGAGCAGCATACAGAGCATGTTAACCCTTCCGAGGTGGCCACCAGGACTTAGGGCTACCAGGGGCATCTGCAGCATCGAGCTGTGGGCGGGCATCCAGTGGGACACGGGGCAAGAAGGACAGGGAAAGACCCAGCCTCATCCACAGATCTCCATAAAACCATCTCAGTTCTAGAAGCATCCTCACACTCAGGGATCCCTCCCTACCTGAAGACTTGATTTTCAGATGTACAGAACAACCATTGGTACCCAAAAATCTATACTGGGCTGGTCCCGATTGCTTTGGGGGATACTGGTCAAGGACAGGGACACTGGGACACCATCACAGCCTGCCATCCCCTGGAAGGGGCAGAGACCCATTACCCAACCTGGGAGGAGCTGGATGGGGTTTTCACTACATTCCACTCCTCCAAGGAAAGTCATCGGGAGAGGAAGGACACACATTTGCCATCATGCCCAGAAGAAGACAGTCTCCAAAGTGGCAGAAAGCTGGATTGCTGGGATGGGATGAGCATCTGCAAGTGGCCCCTTCCAGCAGCCAGGACTTAGGGGGCTCCACCTGGGGCCGGAGACAATACGGCTCCTGGCTCAGGTTATATTTTTAGGTGGGTAAATAAAGAGGGAGCTCCAGTTCACACCTGAAAGTGACCCTTCCCACACGGCCAGGGCAGGCACCTCGTGTGCGGAACAGCCCAGATGATGTTCCCACTGGCTGCCTTCACCCCGGCACCACTCGTGCCTGCGCCCTGCCGGGACAGGGGCGATTTATTTTAATCCTCCCGGAGCAACACAAGGAAAAGGCAGCAGTGCATGCCAGCCAGCACAGGGATTAAGGGAGGAAGTGCTCCTGAGTGGGGAAGATGGCTGCTAGCCAGAGCAGGGGGCTGCAGGGCCCATGCTCCTGCAGCGTCCTTGGGCTGCGCGGGGGGGCTGTCCCTGTGCCCCACTCCTCTGTGCTGGCATCCAGCTTGTCGGCACCTGGAGAGCTTCAGCCAGAGCAAACCACCACCTCCGCCCGTGCACAGTCCCAGTCTCCCTCTGGCCGGGACCTGGCAGCCTCCAAGCCCAACCGTTTATCCCCGTGAACTGCTGGGTTCACTGAACTGTTTGGGTTTAAACATTGCCGGGGAGGGAGCTGCCCCGGCCAGCTGTGATCCAGGACACGGGGCAGTAAGTCTGCAATCCGGGCAGAGAAGGAACGGCCTGGCAGCCGTGGAGCTCCTCGGCGTCACCTGAACACGGACACGCTCTGCTCCGTCCTCACACGAGGCCAGCGGCCACCTCCAAGTCTCCCGGCCCCAGAACCCACAAAAACCACAACCAAACCCTTCTGCAATCAAACTCTCCCGGTGCCGAGGGCCACTGCACCGGCTCGGCGGTCACCCGCCATCGCAGGTGTCGCCGCCGTCTCACCGCACTCCCGGCACCTTCGCCGTAGGCGGACAAGCGGTGCCCAGAGCCCGTCACAGCGCTGGGATGCGGCGGCTCCGGGAGCCCCACCGGCGTGGTCACACAAAGGGAAGCACCAGCTCTGGGACGGCGTTATTCCAGCGACTCCATTCCCGCTGACCACCCCGGGATCCCAAAACTGAAACAACCAAATCCAGCTCCTTCTCCATTTTCTTCTGGAAGCCGCAAGGCTCCCGATCAGGTACTTTTCGAGAACAAGGGGCCAGGCAGCGACTCGGAAAACGGCCTCCGATTCCCGCCAGGCTCTCCCGTGGCCGGGAGGGGTTTTCAGGGTCGGGACCGT